>VUQH01074067.1:0-25591 GCA_015106775.1 Etroplus canarensis
TCTACTATTGTTGTTTTTTTTTTTTTTTTTTTTTTAGCTCATCCAGCCAAAACGCTGATTAGCTTGCGCCGTGGCGAGGCAGCCATCTGTCGCTCCATCCATAAAGAATCACTACTCCTGCTAGAGTATAGTTCAGACTTTAGAGAAACTTGCACGCACTGATCTGTGAATGGGTCTTCACCCAAACTGCGTGCGATGTCAAGGTCATCTTTGTCATTCTCCGGCCTGCTTCCATTTTCACTAGAATCAATACTCCTTCTGGAGTATTGGTCAGATTTTAGTGAAACTTACACATAATGGTCACCTAATGAGTCTTCACCATTAAAGTGTTTAAAGTCAAGGAGGCTATGGTCATATTTGTTGTTTTATGGGTACTTTTTATTTTCACAAGAATCACTACTCCAAAGAGTACTGGTCAGATTTTTGTGAAGCTTGCAAACTGATCACCTAACGGGTCTTCATCCAAATCCAAATTCTGTTCACAGCTAAGGTCACATTTGTCTTTTTTATGAGCATGTTTCCATTTTCACAAGAATAGCTACTCCTCCTCGAGGGTAGGTCAGAATTCATTCAAACTTGAACACAGTCATCATCTAGTGGGTCTTCATTCAAATTGTGCTCGAGATCAAGGTCATAATTTTAATTTTACAGGCACTTTTCCAATTGGTTTGGATTCCAGTATTTGTATAAAGTAAGTGTTTGATTGTGCCCCTCTGCCACCAGTACATAAATGCCACCACTAGGTTTATTTATAATGTCTTAAGCTAGGTTAGGGCTGTGTTATAGGCGTAGCATCGGGTCCTACCAGGTGAAAATAGGAGAATGACCTGGTTTGCTGACGTAATCAGTTTTCACGAACGGAAAACTCGAAGGTCAGTTCCCGTTATGTTATCGCTATTCAGAAACTCACCGTTAATATTGTGCTGGCAGATTTTTGATGGGTGGCGTCCTGTTGGTTGACTCCCACATTAGGAAGGCATAGTTGGGGTCTCCCTGACATCAGTAATATGCTCAATGCTATGACATGCTGACGCGTTTGCATATTTCATGTTGACCGTGACGTCATCATACGGCTGAACTCAAACACTTCTTTGACCTGGATATGACCGTTTGCCCGTCTCCTTGACTTCTCAGTGGATTTTAATTCTCGTTAGTTTGTGCCATCCAGCCAAGCAATGACAAGAAAACGTATCACTTTCTTTCGGTACTTCACACATTACAATAACCTGTGAGTTGTGATGGATGGCGAGCCAGGTGAGCTACTATGTCACCGATGTTGTGGTTTTCCTTTTTTAAACCTAGGGAATGTACATCAAGTCCACCTACGATGGGTTACATGTCATCACTGGAACCACAGAACATGTAAGTGGAACAATAAGTAGACTAGAAGATTTTTGTGACATGCACCGATTTCCATAATAAAATGAATTCTTTCACTGCTACTCTCTCTCTCTCTAGAAAACATGCTTTTGGTACCAGTTGAAAAAAATGCTTCACTTTCATCCTCCTCCTCCTCCTCTTCTTCTTTCTGTTCCTCCTTCACTGAGGGCACTCTGAGTTACATTATCTGAAGGAGTTAAGAACCGCTCGACTGTAAAGGGAATTGTTTGTTTCTACACTCGACAAAAAGAAGTTATACCTTTTCCCCGCACTTAGTCAGTCAGTGACTAATGCACCGGCATCACTGCCACCGTTGGATCCTCACGCCTCCGGTCCCCTGTTGTGAATCAGGGCCTGAATCATCACTAATAATGACTAGTTTATCCCGTTTGGCATCTCTGTGCCATGAAAAACAATCCACTGATAATCAAACACACAGAAGGGCATTTTCTCACGATTCTGGTCTTTAACTGCTTATCTGATTTACCATTTGAAGAGAGATTTTTGAAGGCAGCCACAGTGGAGATCAGGTGGGACTTGTCAGCGGGGTTTTGTGAATAGTAAGTTGTGTCCAAATAAGAGGTTTAATCAGGCTTTGATCTTTGCTGTCTGTATTTTCTTTAGTCACCAGCAGACCTGTCAAGGAAGATCCATGCTGGTGATGAGGTGATCCAGGTTAACCATCAGACAGTGGTGAGAACCTCATTTTTATTTTACAGATTTGCGTCGCAGTAAATCAAGCGCAACGAGGAGCGCTGGCAACGTTTATTTAAAAAAAAAAAAAAAAAAATCGCATGAGCGTCAAGTGTGTTCACATCTCGTTAACCAGGTGGGCTGGCAGCTGAAAAACCTGGTTTTTAAACTGAGGGAGGACCCCAAAGGTGTGGCTCTACTCCTCAAGAAAAGGCCCACGGGCACAACGGGTTTCACCCCCGCCCCGCTTAAGAACATGCGCTGGAAGCCCCCAGTACCTCAGGTACGTACACACATGCACGCGCGCCTCCTTCATCCAATCGCTGTCGACCAATTATCAGCTTTTTAGGGAGTTGGCTCCAAAACAGCAAGTCCAGACAGAGCCGCCCTGAAACCGCTGCTGGCTAAGTTGAATGTGACATTGTGCCTTTTTCTTGCACTTGCACAACAAAAGAGGCAAACAGAGTCCCATGATTTCCTTCAGATAGAGCTTCCAAGCTGTAGTGTTTGAGTTTGGTTTGCTTGTAATGGGTTTATTAGAGTCAAAGGCCTAAGAGAAAAAACAGGACTTGCAATAATTTTGCTGTATTTGTATGTTTGGACTTCATAGAATTTCCAAAAATAGCAGCGTTAAAACATTCTAAAATAAAATGAATGAATACAGAACAAATCCAGACAAAAGACAGGAAATAAAAGGCAAAGAAGACAATAGCGGAGATAAAAAAAAATACTATAAAACGTTGTATAAAAGCCAGTCTGTACGGGTGGGGTTTTTAAAATAGAGAACTATTTGTGCTGATCTAATGATGAGGGGAAGTTTGTTGCACATCGTTGGAGCTAAAACCGTGAAAGCACGGTCTCCCTTTGTTTTAAGGCTGGACTGTGAAACCGATCCTCTGACCTGAGGGATCTGCTTGTGGTATAAGGTGCCAAGAGTTCTGCGATGTAAAGTGGAGCCATACCATGTAGTGATGTAACAGTAATCTATAAAACCTTAAATTGGATTCTGTGGTGAATGGGGAGCCAGTGTAAGTCTGCGAGGACTGAAGTGATGTGTTCCCCCCCCCATCGAGCGTGTGCGAGGAGTCTTGCTGCCGTGTTTTGTACTAACTGTAGACAGGAAACCGAGTCACAGTAATCTAATTGGGAGGAAATGAAGGTGTGGATCAAGCGTTCAGTTATATTATTTGGAAGGACTGGTCTGACCTTTGAAATATTTCTAATCTGTAAAAGCAGGACTAACCTTTTGGCATGCTGATTGAAATTAAATGGGGAGTGACCCCGTTAGAAATGTGATCAGGACCAATAAAAGGGCTTCGGTTTCATCCAAGTTCAGGTGCAAGAAATTAGAACGCATCCCGTCCTTAATGGCAGTGAGGCAGTAATGCAGGGGTCTAATTTTTTTTTTTGCAATCTTCTGAACCAAACAAGACATACAGCTGCCAGTCTTTGGCATAACAACGGTGGGACACTTGTGCATAATTGCAGATTACATGGCCAAGTGGCAACAGATATAAACGAAACAAAACAGGTTCCCAGGACGGAGCCCTGCGGGACCCCACATGTCAGTTTGAAAAATAAGAAGTAAAATTGTCCAAAGTGACCCCGAATACTGTGTGTGACGAGCTGGATGAGAACCATCTGAGTACCATTTCCCCCTGCTAAGTCTGTCAAGGAGAATTGTTGGTAAACTGTGTCAAATGTCGCAGTCAAGTGTGCACTCACTAAAATGTAATTCGTTACGCCAAGAAAAGCAGTACTGTGTTGTTTTTTTTCTAAAAGTAGAAATTTATCAAATAAGTTATTGCCCTCTCTTACCTCTAAAAGCTGCGTACTACCCACGGTTTCAAGAATTTTTGATAGTAGAAGTAATTTGGAGATTGGTTTTGTGGTCATGGGGCTATGTTGGGTTTAAACCCGGTTTCCTTAAGAGCAGCTGGATACATGCCTGTTTGAAATAGTCTGGGGCGTGGCCAGATAAAATAGTCCCATTTAAATTTTTAAGGAACAACGGGGCTCTGAACAACTTGGATGGAATGATATCCAGTTTACATGTTGTTATATTTATATGGGATATGGTGCCATTCAGATCCTGTAGAGCAGGGGTGTCAAACATACGGCCCGGGGGCCAGAGCCCGCCAAAGCGTCCAGTCTGAGCCGCCAGATGGCTGACAGTGACATCACCCATGGCCTGCCATACTACACCAAATTCACTTAGTGAAAAGATAAACACTTAAATGACTGAGGTGTTTTTGTTATTTTAGTATTCCATTAAATAACAGAAAAGTTCATGTTATTTTTTAACATTTCATTAGCCTCATACCATAATTGCCTAAGTCATTTTTTTGCCAAATTGTGATATCTGCCTAACTAAAACAATGACATTGTTTTTTCTTGTTTTCCAAAAACATTGAAATATGACTTGGGCAATTATGCTATGAGGTTAACGATTTGCTTTTACGGGGGGGTGATAAAAAGACATTTTACAAATCACAGGAAAAAGTTTTCTAGTTTTATGCATTAACAGTATTGTTAAAGTTTTGTTAAAGTTGGCAGTTTTTTTTAATTTTCTACAGATGTGTTTATTTATAATTTGGCATCACTAAAATATATTTGTTAAAATTGCACTTCTTTTTCTTAAGACACCTCAGGGATTGACTTAATTACACTAATAATAAGGGGAGAAAGTCTGAGGTGGTTTTTTCTTTGTGTTGTTAGCTTTAATGGTCCGACCCACAATGTAAAATGAGTTTGACACCCCTGCTGCAGAGTAATGGGGGTGAATGCATCTAATCATGAAACAATATTGTGGGCTTCGGAAACTAAACAAAATAAAAATATACAGGAAATGTCCTTTGTTCTAGTCTTCGTCAGTTGGGTTAAATTTGGTCAGTCAGTCTGTCTGACGAGGCTTTGGTGCTTCTGTTCATTAAGACTCAGGATGCCTACATGATTGTGACTCATCTGCCTTCATTTCTGTTCTAAACATCTTAAATCTTCCCCTGACAAATAGCATCCATATTATATTAATTAAGAAAACTAGTCTTTATAAAACAATAAGAACTAAACTGAAATGAGCAAAACCCACTGTGGAAACTGACTGAAACAACATCTCGAAACGAAATAAAATAAACTAATTTAAAAATAAAAATGTATAATAACTCTGGCTGGAACAGGTTTTACTACACTGCTGGTGGTGTTAAAGAGAAGTCCAGGGTTATGTTTAAAAGTTAAAGGCTGCAGATGATATTGATTCAGTGCGGTTGTTTGACCGTGATCAGATTTGCTCTGCGCCGTCATATGACCACATCAGACTAAATAAGCTTTTAACCATGTCCCCGCACCTGATTCCCATAATGATAGGCCATAAGCCCGCTGTCAACGTAAACTACCAAGACTGAAGCTCTTCCTCTGTGTCATCATGCGTAGCCTATTTTGTAGCCTCAGAAGACAGGAAGAGATTATATCAGTTAGGAGTGGGTTTCTCAGGGCAACAAAAGAGGCTCTGAGCACAAAGGCGGCCAACGTCAACATGTCAACCAGCATCTTGTTTTAACAAGTATTCGAGGCGACCGGAGTTAGGAATCTCAGTTTATCTGCAAAAGTAAGGCTCCAAACGGCAAGAGAGAGACAAATTATACAGCGTGGCTCAAGAATGAGTGACACTGGCTTTGTAATAGTATATAATTTGCACTATTTGAGCTATTTGGAGAAGGACAGAGCGTAAGGATTCATGAGATCGCCAGTCGGATGTTTATCCCGTCATATTTCACATTTACCGTACCGTATCAACACATGTATAATTTGCTCTGATGAGAGTAGCAGTGACTAAGGCTCGAACATTCAGCCACGACCATGTTTTTGGGGAAACATAACTGTGGTAAATGAGTGCATGTCTCACAGGCTATTTTGGACCACGCTCAATCTTTCCATACCTCAAACAAGAAGGTTTATACTCAGGCCGACACACAGGCACTCGAGTGTCTCACCGCATCTGGGGAACTCCTCCTATTCGCCAGCAAGTCACATTAAGTCTTAATTTGGGAAATGAGAAAAAAGGGAAAATGAGTTTTTTTTGTTTTTCGACGTGGACTGATACTTTACACGCAGTAAACGGGGACGAGCAGAAGCCGTATTCTGTAGGCTGCATCTCGTGGTCACTGACAACATGCCAACTTAGAACTGTGCTGCACTTTTTCCAGAACAATTCATCCCTGATCAGAGCCCAGTCTCCCTGCAGTTCAGCCAACGGATCGACCAAAAAAGAGAAGCCGGCCATCTTGGATTTGTACATCCCACCTCCTCCTCCAGTACCGTACACGCCACGGTAAGCCAACCGAACCACTGCAGGAGGCTGCCCCTGGAAAGGAAATAAAAACCCAGGGCGACGCAAATTTCATGAAGCAATATTTTTATTCCCCCAAATATCATAGAAAACACATTAAATGTTGCAGATTAGTTAGGAAATTTGGCAAAGGTTGTCTCTCACTGCATTGTTTAAAGCTTATATTTAATTCTTTTATGCCTTAAGCTGGTGAATTAGTCAAAACCGGCACGTTAATTCCTACAAGTTTGGGACGCTGTGTAAAATGTAAATAAAAACAATGCAGTGATTTGCAAAGCTGAATATTTTATTGACAAGAGAACATAGAAAACACATCAGATGTTTAAAGCGGGACACTTTACTGTTTTCGAGAAAAATACCGGCTCATCTCGAGCGCGTCTCGGAGAAGCTGGACAGGTCCATGTTTCCCCACTGTGTGGCAGTGTTTGGTTTAAAAGAGTTAAATATACGCCTTAAAACAAAGCAGTGAGAGCTTCAGTCGCACCCAGTCAACCTTTGCCACATTTCCTAACTCGGAGCTTCGAGGCTGATGAATAATGAGCGCGGCCCCCGGCTTGTGATCGCCTTGCCACATCCCCCCCACCTCCTGCTGCACTCTCTGTTCTGCTCGAGTTCAGCCCACTCTGCTCCCACCAGAGTCCCTGAACTATGACGGTTTTATTTTCCACCTTCAGGAAGATCAGAGAGTGCAGCCACTTCACGTTAAATGCTGGAGGAACAGTTTGGAATCGTGACACATTCGTTTCACTGCGGTCAGACTCAGGCCAATAATGCGACGTCGCTTGCTTGCAAACGACCTAATCGTGCAGTGCTACTTTGTAGCCTAACGAGCATTTGTTCCTCCGTGCAGAGAGGCGAGGACAGACACCTTCTCCAGCATTAGTAAAAGACCAAAGGGCTCTGAGTCACCCAACTCCTTCCTGGACCAGGAGAGCAGAAGACGCTGCGCCGTCGCAGATTACGACAAGCTAAACGCCAGCTGTCCCATCGAAGCCAACGTGGTACAGCCCAGGATGAGGGAGCACAAGTCCGCACGTGGTCAGCGCCTTCTCATCACACTGCTTCATGAATATTCCACCATATGGAAAACAGTGAAATTAACAAGCATGAAACTTTGATCTCAAGGTAAACCCCGGCCGCTGTCCATGCCAGCGGATACCTGTGTAGGAGTGGTCGATCCTTACGCAAAGCCCTGGGCACAGGGAAGGAAAGGTAAGTGGACATGTTATTGCATTAGCCCGGGGGTCTTGAACCTGTGGCTCTTTTGCCTGTTTCCAATGTGGAAATGAGCATTTTTGTTACTTGCTTATCATTGCTTTAGGGATACTTTAGTTACTCCCGTTGCAAAAGTAATTTTACAGAAGAAGTTTTAATATTTCATTACGTCTAAATGGCCTATTTTTAAGTTTTGATTCTATGCTCTTATAAGTTTTATTTATCATCAAAGCCGGCTATCTGACATGGATTCATTTCCACAAACGCAGGTGGGGCTCAAAGTGGCCTGCAGAGCTTCATAGAGGCTGTTTCAAAGTAGACGTGAACAGGCCAATAGACTTTTATTCTCTTCTTCACAGTTGTTCAGTTTTTTATTTGCAATGAAAGTAATTAAAAATTAAAACGATTTGTTTTTGTTTCCATACTTTCATAAATGCAAATGAAAACGCAAAGCTGAAGCACCAAATAATCATAGATGGCCCACTGAGTAGTGCTGTGAAGATTTTAATTATTTACACTTATTAGCCACGGGGGCCCACAAGCAAGTGCACTCCTAGTGCTGGTCCCAGGCCCGGGTAAATGGGAAGGGTTGTGTCAGGAAGGGCGTCCGGCATAAAACCTTTGCCGAATCAAATATGCGGATTCATAATACGACTTCCGTACCGGATCGGTAGGGTTGGGTGAGGAAAGAGGATGCAAGGGATCGGGTGAGATGGAGGCAGACCCCTAAAAAGAGCAGTCGAAAGAAGAAGCAGTAATGCTGGGGCTATTTTATATTTAACAGGCCGTGACACCTTCATTATGAGGCTGAAATGGCTCTTTTGATTGGTAAGGTGACCGAGCCTTGCGTGAGCCTCGACTGAGGAGACAGGGATTCATTCCACTGCGTGCTTCTTAACCTCCTGAGACCTGAGCTCACGTTTGAGGAGCGAGGGATGCAGCAGGTCCGGGTTGTGCAGACACATGTTGTCATGACACTAGTCCGCCTAGCTTCATTATATGGCCTCTGATTTCACTGGTTTACCTAAAAGGCTGCATATGAAAGAGCAGCGTAACTGTTTTGAAAGCACAAGTATGATTATCTTAGTTTTATGGAATAAAAAATGTGACCATATTTGGATAAGATCCTCTGTTCAGTTGTCACACGGGGGAAAAGCTGGCCATAGAGACAGTCAACTTTTTTTGTAGCAGGCAGTAAACATGTTTATTTCTGCTTTAAAGCCGGACGTTTTAACATGGGGCCTCCATGGGGATGGACTCACTTCTTTAGATGCAGCCTCAAGTGGCCATTAGAGAAACTGCAGTTTTTGGCACTTTGCATTGGCATCAAGTCTTGCTGAGTTGCTGCTCAGCTAATTACAAAAACAATACAGTTACAAAATATTTAAAAAGATCAATTAACAGTGTGACAGTTTCAGATCAAGAGGAGGTAGACGCATGTTTTACTGGACATGTATCAAATCAAAGATTTCTTTGACCAAATCTAAAATTATGAGCCTTCAGTGTACCTGCTCTGTGATTTTTGCTGTGCATACTCAAGAGAAATTTGTGTTTAAATTGGTTATTATGTTTAACACAAGTCCCACTAATAATACCTGACTGACAGTATGGGTCAGATTTTAGTGAAACTTGCACACAGTGGTCACCTAACGGGTTTTCACCTAAATTGTGGTCAAGGTCATGATTGTCATTTTATGGGCACCTTTCCATTTTCACAAGAATTCCTACTCCTCCGAGGTTATTGGTCTGATTTTGGTGACATTTGCAAACAGTGATAACCTAATGGGTCATTACCCAAATTGTGTTCAAGGTAAAGCCACTTTTCCATTTTCACAAGAATCGCTACTCCTCCTAGAGTATTGGTCATAATGCATTCAAACTTGGACACAGCAGTCACCTTTTGTGTCTTCATCCAAACTGTGCTTAAGGACACATCTTTACTTTACAGGCACTTGCCCATTTTCACAAGAATCGCTACTTCTCCAAGAGCACTGGTCAGCTTTTAGTAAAACTTGCACACAGTCGTCACCTAATGGGTTTTCATCTAAATTGTAGTCAAGGGCATGATTGTCATTTTATGGGCACCTTTCCATTTTCTTGACTTCTCAGTGTATTTTAATTCTCATTAGTTTATGCAATACAGCCAACCAGTGGCAAGAAAACTTAACACTTTCTTTCTGTACTTCACATATTACAATAACCTTTGAATTGTGATGAATTGTGAGCTAAATGAGCTACTTGCTTATCTTAATATTATTGAATCCTCCATCCATTTCCATCACTTTGTTGCTGACAGTTGGTCAGTAGTGCATATTTCAGGCTAAAGTTACTTTAGGTAACCCTCTCACATATTTCACACCCCATTAAGTTAAGATGAGCTTTACTTAGTACCTGCCCACTTTATGATTCAAATGTGATTAAGATTCTCTGGTCTCTTCTTGTCTCTTGTATGTTCACCTTTTATACATGAAACAAGAAGACAAGGAAATTCTAGTCCATCTGCCACAAAGAGGGGTCATAACATAATCCTTTCCTATAGCATCTTAACCTACTGCCTAATAATTGACTCTCTGCCCTTCCAACACAGGCAGTATAGGCAGACTCTCCAAAGGCCCATACAGATAAATTCGTCATGCAACCCACAATCTAATCTCTGTGGAGAAAAAAAAATGTAATTACTTATAAAAATGCAATATCAAAAACCATCAGCTATCATGTTAGAAGGATCTTGCTTTTATCTGCATTTGTAAACAGTGATCATGAGAAGATCGTGCAGCATTGGCTCAAATTGTCAAGACTGGCTACACCCAAAGCCCTGAAAACAGTGGGACATCACAGGATGGAGGCTCACAACCAAATAAACAAAGTCAAACATCACATTAAAAAGATGTGTTAGTTTGTTGGTTTTTTTATTTGTTTTTGTGTTGTGACAATATGTTCAGCTTTCCTTGTTTGTAAGAGAGCAGCTTAACTGGAGCACTGCTGATTTTGAGCACATTGTGGTTTTTGCCATTAAAGTCTGAGCAATTTTGGCAACCATATGACATCCTCCTGCATCTCTCTTCATTAGGCTGACATGCATTGATGAGCTGGACTGCAGTTTCAATGAGATTGAAGCCTTGCCCTCTTCCATTGGCCAGTGTGTCAACATGCGCACTTTTGCTGCAGATCACAACTTCCTTACCCAGCTTCCACCTGAGGTGCTTATGCTCATCAGTATTTGTCCATCTGCTTAGAAACAGCAATTAGCCTTGTTGGCTCATGGCTGAGTCTTTGGTCTGTGCTCTTCACAGATGGGCAACTGGAAGAATGCAACTGTGCTCTTCCTGCATTCCAACAAGCTGGAGTCTTTGCCTGAAGAAATGGGTGACATGCAGAAGCTCAAAGTCATCAACCTCAGCAACAACAAGTGAGTGTACAGTTGGTCATGTTTATGCTCATAAGCAAAATGTTAAAGGACAAAGTGTACATTTTATTTTAGGTTTATTTTTGATTATTGGAACCTAAGACCCTCCAATTGTAATTATCTTATTGTGACTTAATGAATTAAATAGACTTTCTTCTAAGCTTCCAGAAATGCTTGGAGTTTGTAAATTTAATTTTTAGGTCTTTGGTGACTGAGTGTTGTTTTTTGTTCCTCTTCAGGTTGAAAAATCTTCCCTACAGTTTCACCAAACTAACTGAGATGACTGCAATGTGGCTGTCTGAAAATCAGGTAAGACCACACAAGTGTTTATGTATAAGGCACAAAAAAGTCACAGAAGGGGTTTCTGGGTTCAGAGGTGTTACATGAGGACTCTGATGGCAGTAGGGCAGTAGGGTACATGACTTGCAGTAAAAATTCAGCTGTAAATGAAGAAGTCAGGCAAGTAGTTCATTTAAAATGCAACAAACCACTTCCAGGACATTTGAGCTAAAGTGACACTGCAGGTCAGGTTGGTCACCTAATCTGACTTGTCTTTAAAATGTAAAAAGATCCTAATGAATGCCAGAAAATGTCCTCCTTACCTTAATGCTTGTTGGAAGAGGAAAACAGACAAGGCTTTGAGAATACTTGAAAAATGGTATGTGTAAGTCTCAATGACAGGGAGCCTGTTTGTGAGATGAGGCGGCAGCAGCCAACCAGCAGTAAATTGGAGCTCAAGGTTACCAGTCAAGTGCATGAAATTTGGACTTCTTAACAGAAGACGAGCCTTTCAGACGTGGAAACATTTGAGTCTGGTCAGCTCACATGTGAGGACGAGGCTTAGAAACCCAATTTGTCACAGCAGGATGACTTTGTATAGTAAAGGAACACTTGACCCACTCATTTGAAGCGCCACATAAGAGTGTAAGTATACAAAGGCAAGAAGGGTTGGAGAAAAGTCTGCAGGACTACACTGATTCAGTGTGTTGGCTTTTGTCAAACTTATTTTTAAATTCAACTCTCAGTGACTCTCAGTGCATTCTCAAATCAATTATTCATGCGTTTTTTCTCTTCCTGTCTGGGCTTTTCCAAGGTTCTGTTCAAGTGCCACAACAGACTGCCCAGAAAACTGCAGCTGTTTTAGAATTGTAGAATCAGCCACAGAGCCCTCATCTCTGCTGTCCTGCTCTTGCAACAACTGCTTATTTAGTAAAGAATGAAATTTGTTCATTTCTTGGTCATTAATTTCCACAGTCACTCTCCTGCGTAAATGTGCAAACTCTTAACAGGGACATTGTGCAGACAGGCAGTCCACAACAGGCATATCAACACTAGCACACATGGATACAGTTGGACAGGTGCAATAGTGGTGACAGGGCCAGGGACAGCTTAGAGCAGCTTCATCATGAAGTGGATGACAGGAAGAGGCACCCAGATGTACTAATATAATGTAAAGGCAGATTAGAATTGGATAAACTCATTAGTGCAGAATTCAGAGAAGGCACGCCTTTGCATGTACGGAGTGTTTGTCAAGGAATTGCTGATTTCAGGTGGCACACTAACACCTCTTTTTTTGTCTCACATAGTCGAAACCCCTGATTCCTCTCCAGAAAGAGGAGGATTCAGAGACTCATAAAACAGTGCTGACCAACTACATGTTCCCCCAGCAAACTAGGACTGAGGAATGTGAGTAACTGCTCAAGACCATCAAAATGTAAACGTTTCTAACCAGATTTCCCTGTATGGTTTTTAGCAGCAGGTCTGTATCTTAAGGATCGGTGCTTATTAATCAATAAGTAATTCCAACACTAATTTAAACTTACTAGTTTTACAGGTTAAAACTATAACACTGACTGAGTTATCACTAAATAATTCCCTTTTTTGTCAGTTAAATGTGTTTTGAGAGCACATTCTCAGGCACTAAGATGACTACAACTACCATCTTTACCCTCATATAGTTATAGATGACCTACAAGGATCACTAAATGCATATTTTATGGGAGACCTTGTTATCTGAAACTGAGGTTGAAGAAGAAACACTAGCTGTCGTCTTCTTGTCAAGCACCTGTTTGTTTGGTTTCGTTTTACTGCAGATGGCTCACACTGACCCTGTTGCTTTGCTTCAGAGTAATTAGTGGTTCAAGATCTGCCTGCTTGAGGTGCTTAAATGGTCACAAGTTGTTTTTGTTAGAGATGATGTCAGTGATTTGTTACTGTCCTGTAGTATTCTTTATACCATTTTCTGTATTTATTGACCTGGATTTTTTTCCAAACAAACCTTGTCTTTTCCTGGGAGGCTGGAAGTATTCATGGCCTGGCTGCAGTTAATATGTTTTACAACCTGTTGATATGGAGAGAGAGCACAGCAGGTGACTCACAGTATCCACTGTGAATTCACACTATAGAAAAGTGTGTCGAGCTGAACCACAGTTTTTGATGTTATCTTTTCTCAACTAATGTTAGCAGAGAATGAACCGAATGATCTCCTTATCAGAACATGCTGTTGCATACCTTGTGTACACTTGGTATCTGTACGTAACTTTTTAGCTCCGGAAACCACAACGTTTCATGCCTACATGGATAAATTGCAGTTTCACATGATGTCTGTGTCTTTTGTAATCATGTCCTTGTTTCCCTCATGGCAAGTCATCCAGGATTTCTCATGAAACTGGGACATCAAGTTGAATCTTGATTGTTTTTCTTTTTTAATGCATTGCAACACACTTGCTTTTTTGTTAATTAATAAACTAGAGATTTGTACATAGTAGCAAAATACTCTCTAGATGTTTTTGGGTGATATCATATGAAAAGAATTTATTGCAACAGTAGTTCCAGGGATCAACAGTATTGTTGGGTTGTTTTGGAGTTTAATGGGTTAACTCCTGATTTTCAAGTTCCTCCACTGCACCCTTCAGTTTAGTGGCATTCCTCATGCCTTTGCGCCATCTTGTGGTCAAGTTTAGACATTTATTTTCTGAACGGAGTGAGTTTGAATTAAGAAGCCCTAATTTTAAAACCTAACTTTCATACAAGCCTGGCTTTGTCTTTGTTTTAGACATTCCCAACTCTGACTCAGAGAGCTTCAATCCAACTCTGTGGGAGGAACAACGCAAGCACCGAGCTCAGGTGGCCTTCGAATGCGACGAGGACAAGGATGAGAGAGAAACACCTCCGAGGGTTGGTGGCACACATTTGTTACTGTTCACGTAATTGGGCAAGGAAAAAGAACAGTGGGGAGAAAAATTACTGCAGCAGGAACCTGGTTGTGATTGTTGGAATTTTTAACAACCACTCTTCATTTTGTTGTCTCATCTGCCATTTTCTGACATTTGAGTAATAAAAGTAATGAAGGAAGAGCAGTCTACATTTTTCCCTTTAGTGTTTTTTTTTTTTACATCTAAATGGATGGGGTCTTTATGAAATGGGAAGCAATTTCTGCTTAATTCTGTTTTCTCCAGCATGAATGAAATTTTTAGAATTTCCAAACAAACTTTTTGTTATTCAGCTTATTTAAGAAGTTTTTGGTCCGTTTTAACTCTTGTCTGTGGGTACTTGAATTGTTCCAGGAGGGAAACCTGAAGCGCTACCCTACACCATACCCAGATGAGCTGAAGAACATGGTAAAAACAGCCCAGTCAGTGGCCCACAGGCTGAAGGAGGATGAGTCGAGTGATGAGTCAGGCAAAGATTCAAAACCAGTTGAGAGGAACCACATTGGAGTGCAGGATGTGGGAGTAAAAGTCAGTAAAGGCTTCTTTCTTTTTGTGCCATCAATTCAACATTTTACTACATAACTAATCATCTGGACTGTTTTTGTGCAGGTGATAGAGGCCCCCTGTCCCAACGGTGTGGCGTCAAATATGGAGCCCCAAGTGTCTGCTGACATGTGTGTCCAAAATCCCTCTGGCTCCGAATCAAAAGACACTTCTGAGTCTTATAGCTCCCAGAAAATCCCCCTCAAATCATCAGAGGGCTCTATGATGAACCACGAGGACACTCTAGAGGTAGTCCAGACAACGTAGCACTTTTTAACAATATTTCTAGAGTCTCAAACGAGAAACACATTATGTGGGTTGACTGAAAAAATGCAGCATCAAGAAAATGACTGTCTCTATCTTCAGGATTCTGAAGAGCTGTCAGATGAAGAAGAAGAGATGAAGATCGCAGAGATGAGACCCCCTCTTATTGAGATTTCCATCAACCAGCCTAAAGTAGTGACTCTAAGTAAGGATAAAAAAGGTAACTATACAGAATCTTATCTGTGAAACTGTAGCTTCTGGATACAGAGCAATAACTGTGATTGTTTTTGATTAATAGATGATGGGAAAGATGCAGACTCTTTGCTGGATGACACAGTGGCCAACAGCAACCAGAACAACAGTAATTGTTCATCGCCATCACGCATGTCAGACTCTGTGTCTCTTACCACAGACAGCAGTCAAGACAACTCTCTGTGCACACCCGAAAGAGAGGCAAAGATGCCCTTCCTCCCAAAAAGCCGGTTAGTATTATTCAGTATTTTAACATAGAGTAAAAAGGAAGAGTGCTCCTCCTGCTCTTCTTGTACGCTCACAATACAAACCTATGTTTTAGGCAAGAAGATGAGAACATGAACCAGCCTAAAGACACCACCCCTTTCCTCCATAATGGTAATGGCTCTGAAACGTCCCTTCAGGCCCTGCTAAAAACTCAGCAGACACCACCAGAGAAAATGGGTGACTATGACCTGTCCATGGAAGCCAGATTGGCCTTCATTGAGAAGGGAATAAACAACGGCATGGGAGACACTTACACCAAGTGGGACCAGATTAATATGAACGTGACCAAGCTGCCAACCGACAACATGGTAAAGCTGGATGAGTTGGACAAAACCAAGAATGGTTCTGTAGCTCAGGAGGACTTGGACAGCAAGCAAGGCTGTGATAACGTAGATCATTTACAGAATGGAAATCAGCAGGCAGGTGAATACATCAACAGTCTGGGGAACAAAAGCCAAGGGATGAGAGGAGAGACATCTGCTGTGCACGTGGCCTCGACAGGCGTGACAGCCAGCAGTGACATGTCTCTGTCTCGCAGCACTGAGGAACTGTCTCCAGAGAAAAGGTCCCATCCCCCGCAGGTGTTGAAGTCTCATAGCATCAGCAACATAGAAGCAGGGGGCATGAGGCTGTACTCTTTTGATGGGAATGACGACTCCTATGACACAGCAGCAGGAACAAGGATCACAGGGGCCGGCCCAGGTCCAGGAGCTCAGGGCCAGAGCATAGTCAGGAGCAAGTCAGCTGGTCAGTTACTCAATGATCAGACTCTCATGGTCTACCCCAGCTCCTCTGCATCATCTTCAGACCTGCTCTCTTCTTCCAAGCCTCCTGCCAGCACCAGCAGAAATACAGTCTCGTCCAGTATGGCCATGGGAATCCCTCCTCCCCAGTACAACATACAGTATACAAGTAGTGCCATGCCTAAAGAGGGCCTCTGGGCCCAGAGGACGACCGTGGCTTCAGAGCACCAAGGCTACCACCCTCCTCCTCCACACTCACTAGCCAACACCAATTACTCAAACCGCAACCAGGCACCTCCTTACCCTCTGCAGCCCCAGCAGAGAGGGCCTCCCATGGCTCCCAAACCTTCTGGGGACATGTGGACTAAGGAGAGACTTCATTCTACCAGCAGCCAGCCTAGGAGCAGCACTCTTCAGAGGCAAGGCAGCTCCGGTTCCACAATCTCCATGTCTGACCCAAGGCGCATGCAGGGCCCCGAGGGGGACTACATGACATACAGGGACATCCACACCCTTGCCAGGGGCCCACTGGCAATGAGCCAGGCCATGCAGAGGCCCCTCTCTGCTCGCACTTATAGCATTGATGTACCTGGAACTTCCAGGCCTCACATCAGCAGGCCACAGGCCCACGAGCTTCCAGAAAGGACCATGTCTGTCAGTGATTTCAACTACCAGCACAGCAGCCCCAGCAAGAGGCCCAACACCAGGGTGAAGTCTGAGCACTCGCTTCTGGATGGGCCAGGACAGATGCAGGGAGGACTGGGAGCAGGGAGAGTTCCAGCAGACTGGAGAGACCAGGTGATGCGGCACATCGAGGCCAAGAAAATGGAAAAGGTAAAAATTAATATGGATTAATACTTTTAAGTATTAATATGATCAAAGTGAAAAAGAACAAGCAGGTATTTTGAAATGGTTTTAGTTGGCCACTTTTAAGGTTGGAGCAGGAGAACATAAAAGTGGCCATTAGAACCCATTCCTTAATTAGGTTATCCCATACCCTGTGCAAATCAAACCGAAATTTGAATATTTGGGTGACTCAATTGTTTAAGTGTAGCCTACTAACCCATCTATATGCAGACTACCTCTGATTCACTGCATGTTTGTCTGTATATGCTGTAAACCTCTTTGTTGTGTCTTTTTATGTCATCACTCATTTGGTGGATTGCATGGCAAACGCTGACTTGTTGGTGCTGGTTGGTCCCAATGTCGTCAGAATGCACTGTCTCGCTCCTATAATTCCAATAACGCTCCACTGAGCTGGTCTCACTACGGCAGCTGTAGGGATATGCATGCCAGCCAAGGGTCCCTGGTCTTTAGTGTCAGGGATGGACAGCCCTACGGAGCTCTGGGCTTCTGTGTGAGTACTGTGAACTCGTAGTTAGCTCCTGCAGCTCATACTAAAGCCGGGGCATCCAGTTCCTGCTAGTTTCACATCCTTTAGAAGATAAGGAAATGTCTGTTTCCTTCTCTCCTAGATGAGAAGTGATCACAGATGCTCAGAAGCCATCTTTCACTTGTCCTTTTATAGGCAAGTGAAAGTATATTTCCCAACATTTGATTTTTCATGATCACAGCCCCTAATAACACAAAGAAAAATTGATACATTCTAGTGTTTGTGTTGCTCTTCTTAGGTAAATGCAACTCGAGCTGTTTAAAAGGGGTCTCCTTGTTTTTTGTACCATCATTAATTACTTTAGTTAGTTTGTCTCACATTATAAACTTCACCACATCTGTGGTAGAAATAGATGAAAATTACTTCATGCTGAATTTCACTTAAATTGACTTAGAAGCTTTCAAAAATGTGTTGCAACTACTTCCTATTTGTCAAAAAGCTTACTATCCCTGTAAAAAAAAATACTACCTTTAATTATACGCATGCTCACGAATATTCAGTATGGTACAAAACGACTCCTTTTAAACCTGCCAGGAATCAATATCCCTGTGTGTCATCCCCCCACCTTGCCACCCTTGAATCATGATCTCATTGTAATGTATCTCACAAAACATTCATTTTCTTCTCCTTTAACTGCACTTCAAATCCTTATTTTACTTGTCCATCATCTTCAGTCCAACTTTTGATCACTTCAGAGTTGCTTCATAACCTCTCACAGTGTGTGTGGGAGGGATGAAAGCTGTGTTTGTGGAAGGTAAGTGTGTCTAAATGATTTGGAAAGTGGTATTTGATCTGTAGAGGCAAACCTAAAGGTGTCTGAGAGTGTTGTGCAACCTCTTCCCTGCTTAACATTCAACATTCACCTCATCTCCTGGAGGCTAATGTTCCAAATTACATTCTGTGTAGTGCCTAAATAAAAGCTAAGCACAGTTTAATCTCACTTTTCCATCATCTTAGTCAGTGTGTTGATCCCTTTGGTCACTTCTAAATAAACACTTCACAGTCTCATGTCATCACCAGACTCTTAATTATCTTGTTTGTTATTCTTGGTTGCAAATTGATTTCAGTAGATCGAGGTTTCAATAAAAAGTTGGTAATCATCCCCATCTTCCCTTACAGGATGATGTTTTTGGTCCCCAAGGGATGCAAAGCTACACCATGGACCCACACAGAAAAGTAGGTGTAATGCTTTCAGGCTGTGGTTGGAAAATTGTAAAACTAATAGGCAGTTGAAATATAAGTTACTTTATAGTTACCAATACATTACATATCTTATATTGAACTGAGCTGGTGTTTTTTCTGTATTTGTATTAGTGAAAGAAGCTCATAACTCCTTAAAACCTTCTCTTCATTATTGTGTCGTCATTTCCTAGGTGCCTTTGATGAACGGTCAGATGGGCCCCTCTGTTCGTCCTCCGATGACCCAGTCATCCATGGCCCGTCACCCTTCCAGAGAGCAGCTCATCGATTACCTAATGCTCAAAGTCTCCCAGCAGCCCCAGGGGCCTCCGAGAATTCCACACGACCCCATACAGCAAGAGGTAAAGGATGATGACCTGTAGAAATACAGAGATTGAGTATTTCAGACAATGATGTACTTCCTTGGAGAAAGTTCTTTCCATTTGGTGAGCTGTTGTCACTTTGCCTCTCTGTGACTGGCCCAGACATTTCAGAATGAAAAGACCGCTGATATGACTGGCTGAGTTCCATATTGAGCTTGTGCCAGCCCTTTTGCAACGTGTGCTGCTGCTCCAAGTTGAGCTTGTTCTTGCTCCCACAAGTCTGAACTTGGCGTTCTCTAAGCGCATAGACCAGTAAATATCCAACTTTAAAGCCTCGGGTTGTTTTACTTTTAGTGACTTTCACAGGTGCTGGAAGGTCTATGTAATGGTAGCCTATTCCCCTTGTGTTATTTTTTCCTTCATTCTTTATGGTAGGCTAAGTTAGTCCCCAGCTGCCTACCACTTCATATTAAATAGGCCACATGTTATTGCCATCATTACAAGTCCATGATAACCTTTTAGTGTAATTGAAGTTGTGTGAGAGCAAACTACACTCCTACAACTCCTCTGAGCTCAGTTTTCAAAACAAATAGCCAGTAATTGTAGACTTTGTGTTACTCTGGTTGTCTCTTTATTATTACCTGCTGCTTTAAGTGATGTTGGTGTTTGAATCATATTAGACCATGAGAATCTGATGTTTTTGATGTTTTTTCAACAGAATTTTAGTCACTGTCTTTCATATCACCAGCCCCTTGATTAGATACACCTTGCTAGTATCAGGTTGGACCCCCTTTTGCCTTCAGAACTGCCTTCATTCTTCTTTGAAGAGATTCAACAAGGGAATCTCTTGGGAACATTCCTCAGAGATGTTGGTCCATATTAACATGGTGGCATCACACAGTTGCTTCAGATCTGTCGCCTGCCATTTGAGTACAGTGAACACATTGTCATGTGCAAGAAACCAGTTTAAGATGATTTGAGTTTTACGACACTGGGAGCAGCCATCAGAAGATGGGTACACTTTGGTCATTAAGGGATGGACATGGTCAGTAACAATTCTCAGGTAGTTTGTGGTGTTTAAACAATATACAATTGGTATTGAAGGACCTAAAGCATGCCAAGAAAATATCCCCACTACTTTTACACCACCAGCAGCAGCCTGAACCACTGAAAAAAGGCAGGATGGATCCATACTTTCATATAGTTTATGCCAAATTCTGACCTTACCATCTGAAAACTGCAGCAGAAATCAAGACTCATCAGACCAGGTGACATTTCCAGTCTTCTGTTGTCCAATTTTGGTGAGGCTGTGGAAATTATAGCCTCACTGGGTGCCATTACAGAGTGGCACCCATTGGGGTTTGTTGTTGTTTAACTGTTGCCTTCCTGTTAGCCCAAAGCAGCCTGGCCATTCTCCTTTTGACCTCTGACTTCAACAGGGCATTTTCTCTCACAAAACTCCCTCTCACTGGATATTTTCTCTTCTTTGGACCGTTCTCCGTAACCCCTGCAGATGGTTGCGCAGGAAAATCCCAGTAGATCAGCAGTTTCTTAAATACTCAACCAGACCATCTGGCAACAACAACCATGTCATGTTCAAAATCACTAAAGTCACCTTTTCTTCCTATTCAGATGCTCGGTTTGGGCTTTGGCAGGTTGTCTTGACCATGTCTACATGCCTAAAAGCATCAAGGGCTGCCATGCGATTGGCAGATTAGATAATTACATTAATGAGAAGTGGAACAGGTATATGTAGTGTCTAGCAAATTAACTCAAAATCCTCCCTACTCTAACAATTGTGCAGTTTAACAGTGCATAACTTCCAAAAAAAGTCTCTAATGAAAGTCTGTGGTTGTGTTTCAGATCCGTGTGAAAGTGGAGAAGAATCCAGAGCTTGGTTTCAGTATATCAGGAGGAGTGGGAGGCCGGGGAAACCCCTTTCGTCCTGATGACAATGTAAACTGACACCTTGATTCCAGGACAATGCTAAAAGAAGTCACTGTGTGAATTTTGTGTGTGGGTGCTGGATATTATATCTTCTGTCTCTTTTAATTTCAGGGTATATTTGTGACAAGGGTTCAACCTGAGGGACCAGCATCAAAAATTCTTCAGCCTGGGGACAAAATCATCCAGGTATTTTGCTGTCGTAGCAATATAAGCATTTTGTGATTCATTGAAAGTCTTCCAAATGTTAACCAATAATATAATCTACCTTTCCCCCTCTTCAGGCAAATGGATACAGCTTTGTAAATATCGATCATGGGAATGCAGTGTCCCTTCTGAAGACTTTCCCAAACACTGTGGACTTGATTATCGTAAGAGAAATGCAAGCATAGACTGAAACTGACCTCAAAAAGAGTGCTCATAAGGGGAAGAACATGAGAGAGGAACTGAGAAACTTAAGCTGACTGTCATATTTTTATACTCAGAAGAGACTGATCTGTTACTACCTGTTGGGACCGTTTGTGGTAGAGATCATCACAGCCTTGATTAAATGGGAAAAACCACTGAATGTAGTGGATCAAAGTGAGAAAGTCCTCAAAAGGCCATCACTGTGGTGTGTATGTGTGTGTGTGTGTGTGTGTGTACATATATATATATATATATATATATATACACACACACACACACACACATATATATGTATATGTATATATTTTATACAAAAGAAGCTGAAGATATGAGGTCACTTACTGTGGTCTCTGTACAGATCATCTTTTTTTTTTTTTTTCCTTTTTTTAAGCCCAAAACTCATCTACAATTGATCACCAGTTCAATTTTACTTCCGCAGATGGATGTGAATCTGACCACTAGGAGGCAGGGCTCCTTCTCTTCTGTCATTGAGTTTGCCTTTTAAGTTTATATTTAAGTTGTTGAAACCGATTTCTAGTCTGCTGCACGATCTTAACTGGAGGACAGTGTTACGTGCTAGTCATGTGGAGACGAATGTAGATCAAGGAAGTGTTCGGCTTTGTTTTTCTGGGAGAGAAACCATCCACCCCTGCTTCCGCAAACCTGTGAATATCCTTCAACGTACGGACTCAACTCTACTCATCACTCCAACCAGGTATATCACGTAACCAGAACCCTGAAAGCCTGCACGGTGTGGAAAAAATATAAATGGATCCCATTTTCTCAGACGCTGAAGAAAAGCACCCTGCATGTGATCGCATAATGAGATTGGAAAGTGAAACGGAAATTCATATATTGGTGGAATATAGAGTGTATTTGCTCAGCCTTAATCAGCTCTGACAGGCTTTCACTTAAGGTAAAAAATTCAATATTTTGGGAACTATTCATGTTTGGTTTTGAGGTAGTGTTACACATAGACACACACTTGCTGTTCCCTTGTTTTTAGCTGGGAAATATGCATATTTCCCAAAACATCAAAGCAGAGGAAGATGTGGCGGTTATGCTAGTTCACCAAAGCAAGTTTAGAAAATGTGGGCAGAAGGTAAAAGCAGGAGACAACTTAAAAGAGAGATTTGAATAAGGTCAATGTTTCACTTGTGTGTTTTAATTTTAGGGGCTTCCTCTTTCAGGCAGCCGACAGTCAGCCGAGTGAGTTTGAACGTGTGACAGTTTTATTTTCTAAAATGGGACAGGACCACAGGTTGCCTTTTGAGTTGATAAAAATGTTTAATCACACTTGTCTTTTTTTTTTTATCATCTTTGAGTTTTTTTCCTGTACAGAGAACAGATTTGGGAGAAACAAGCTGTCAAGTGCCATAGACCTTGAACTGTTTGAACGGGGGGGAGGAGAGGACCTTTGACCCCAGAACCCAAGCAATACTTGCGTATTCACAACCTCCTGAGTACATTTGCAGCATAACGGCTTAGAAGCAATACTTAAAGCCTTTATTTTCATTCACGAAAACATCCTTTTTTTAAAGAAACAACACGTTTTAGTATTCCCTGATGATTTTACATGATTTTTTATATTGTGAAAATCTGTTTTTGTAATGAAATGGAACAGGAAATGCATATATTGTAGTGTTTAAAAAAAACTGCATCGTGCAAGAGGTTGTGTCGAAGCCTTTTTACCGTGTGTTGTGTTGAATACCGTGTCTTCTAATGTTCGTATGTGCAAAAAGGACAAACGTGCTCTTTAACGGCAGTGTCATCAAACGAAATATTAAATGTTCATTAACTGGGAGAGCAAAAAGTTGCTCTGTGATAGGTGTTTTGTTTTTTGTTTTTTTTTCCAGAAGAGGGTACATTTGTGACCTAAATGACATAACAAAAGCATTCCCTTGACTCATTACAGCTGATTAGATTAGGATTCGTCTGCTGTGCTGCTCTTGTGTGTGGCAAAAGTATTTGGCGCATGTGGCACTGGCAAACCAAAATGACAACACTGTGGAAATCAATTAAGTTTTTATCCCTTTAATAAATTACTATTTATAATAATAAGCTGATCTAAAGGAAGCTAGTATTGGCGGATTGTGTTTGCAGGCAGGTCACAACATACTCTGTGTTTCCAAAATTTTTCACACAACCACACAGTTATTTTTTTTTTACACTGATGAGATTATTAATTTGATTAGTTTTAACCTTTTAACCGTTTTTCTGTTGACTTTTAAGGGGAAAGGGTTAATGGTCACTTTATAATCGTGGTAACAAAAACAGTCTGACTTTGTAGACAATCTTGGGAGATGAAAGATGTTTTCACACTTTACTCGTCCATGTTGGTTTGTTTCTCAAGCTCCCGTTTTATTTATTTAGTGATCTTCTGTGGATTCTAGACCTTACTAATCAATTTGTAAATACTCTTAAAAAAAGGTTGAGAAAAGAGGTAATAATGGCATTAGTGACTTGCGATTGTAAAACCAGCAATAAAGTGCAAATGCAGAGGCACCCATTTTAATGTATAGCTACTATTTCTGAGGTTTCTCTAGAAACAGTCACAGGATGATGATGATGATGATGATTGATTTGCATTTATCCAACATTCCAGATTTTGTACATAATTACCTGTTTCTGAAGTAACCTGTGGAAAATAAACTAATGCTGTTTAACACCGATTCTTTTGTCTTTGTGTTTCCATCCTGTGGGTTTTTCCTAAAGGATGAAAAGAGCAGCGTTATATTGACTAAAGGATGCAGAATGTACAAATATACATGGGTGTGTTTTCAAGATGCAATAATTACATTTGTTGAGGGTGATATGATAGACATGACACTGATATATCAATATCATGTCAAATACATGTATCGTACAATATGTGTAATTGTTCTTTTTGTATGCTTTTGTACAGTTATGGGTACAGACTCTATCACCATCTCTTCTTTTTGGCTGCTCCCGTTAGGAGTCGCCACAGTGGCTCATCTGCCTCCATCTCACCCCATCCCTTGCATCCTCTTCCCTCACACCAACCTACTGCATGTCCTCCTTCACTACATCCATGAACCTTCTCTGTGGTCTTCATCTTCTCCTTCTGCCTGGCAGCTCCATCTTCAACATCCTTTGTCCAATATATCCACTATCCCTCCTCTGGACATGTCCAAACCATCTCAGCCTTGTCTCACTGACTATCTCCAAACTGTTCAACCTTAGCTGTCCCTCTGATGTACTCATTCCTAATCCTGTCCATCCTGGTCACTCCCAGGGAAAATCTCAACTCTTAAATTCTACTACTTCAAGCTCCATCTCCTGTCTTTTTGTCAGTGCCACTGTATCCAAACTACATATCACAGCAGGTCTCACTACTGTCTTGTAAATCTTCCCTTTCACTCTTGGTGTTATCTATCTACTCCACCCTGCCTGCACTCTCTTCTTCACCTCTCTTGTGCTATGTCTGTTGCTTTGAATGGTTGACCGCAGGTGTTTGAACTCATCCACCTTCACCACCTCTACTCTTCCCATCTTCACCTTCACTATCTATTCTAAATACAATACAACTCTAAATCTAAATACAATAAGGATAAAAGAAGCTTACATTTGTTTTTGTGATGGTCTTAAAATTCTCCCATGTTTTTCTCTTATTTCAGTTTTTTCAGCTGCTGTTTTGTCTGTAACCATCTATGCATTTATAGATTAGCGTACCTTTTTTTTTGGCCGAAGACCAAGGAGGGGGAGAGGGGGAAAGCGTGTTAGGAGGCAGAGAGAGAGAAGGAAAGGTAGGAGGGTGGAGGTGAGAGTAAGGACTTTAAATGTAGGGACTATGACTGGTAAAGGGAGAGAGCTGGCTGATATGATGGAGAGAAGGAAGGTAGATATATTGTGTGTGCAAGAAACCAGGTGGAAGGGAAGCAAGGCCAGGAACATCGGAGGTGGATTCAAACTGTTCTGCTATGGTGTAGGTAGGAAGAGAAATGGAGTAGGGGTCATCTTGAAGGAAGAGTATGTGAAGAGTGTTGTGGAGGTGAAGAGAGTG
>VUQH01074073.1:0-13328 GCA_015106775.1 Etroplus canarensis
CAAACTTTTGACTGGTAGTGTTAGGCTGGAAAAGTAAGTGTTACTACAAAAGAAACAACTTCAGGAACATGTTGAAACTAATTAGGTCAATTGGCAACAGGCCGTAATGTGATTGGGTATAAGACAAGCACCTTAGAGAGACAGAGTCTCTCAGAAGTAAAGATGGGCAGAGGTTTAGCAATCTGCCAGAAACTGTGCCTACAAATTGTGAGGCAATTTTAGAAATATGTCCCTCAATGTAAAAATGGAAAAACATTGAATTTTCTATCATCTCCAGCACATGATATCATCAAAAGAGAATCTGGAGCTATATCTGTGTGCAAGGGACACAGGCAAAAATCAATACTGGATGCTTGTGATCTTTGAGCCTTCGGGCAGTACTGCATTGGAAAAAGGCATAATTCTGTCATGGAAATCACTGCATGGGCTCAGGAAACCTTTCAGAAATGGGGGTCTGTGAACACAGTTTTTCTGTGTCAACCACAAATATACACTACCAGTCAAAAGTCTGGACATGCTTGGCCATATTCCACTATGGCCAAGTGTGTCCAAACTTTTGGCTGGTAGTGTATAGCACTTTTCTTATCTTACCAACCACTCAAAGTGCTTTAGAGGACAAGCCACATTTAACCATTCATACTTTATTCTATATACTTAAAGTGCTTGTTTCCCTTTTGATCCTATCCAATTTAGAATCACCTTTTTCTTCTTTCAGCTGCTCCCATTAAGGGTTGCCACAGAGGATCATCTACCTCCAGCTCAGACTATCCTTTGCATCCCCTTCTGTCACGCCAATCTTCTGGACGTGAACCTTCTCTGTGGTCTTCCTCTTCTCCTCCTGTCTAGCAGCTCCATCTTCAACATCCTTTGTCCAATATATCCACTTTGCCTCCTCGGCACATGTCCACACCATCTCAACCTCAACCTTGCCTCTCTGGCTTTGTCTCCGAACCATTCAACCTGAGCTGTCCCTCTGACACACTAATTTCTAATCCTGTCCATCCTGGTCACTACCAGTAAAAATCTCAGATCCTCAATTCTGCCACCTCCAGCTCCACCTCCTGTCTTTTTGTCTGGGCAGCAGCATGGTGCCTTAATGGTCAACACTGTTGCTTCACATTAAGAGGGTCCTGGGTTTAACACCAGGTGGGGGCCCTTCTTTATGGAGTTTGCATGTTCTCCCCCTGCTTGAACAGGTTTTCTCTCTGTTCTCTCTTGCCACTAAAAAACATGCTAGGGTAATGCTGTCTTTCAGCCTAGGACAGACAGCAAAAAGAGTTAACGTCCCGGTTAACTTCTCGTCCTAACCCTAACCCTACATTATAGCAGGTCTCAGTAATGTCTTGAAAACCTTCTCTTTCACCCTTGTTGCTATCCCTCTGTCACAAATCACCCCTGACATTCATCTCCACCCATTCTACCCTGCACTCTCTTCTTCACCTTTCCATCCTCCTCACTCTCATTTTTCTGTTTTCTGTCTTGCTTCTGCTGACCCTCTTCCTCTTTTTTCAAATGCATACCTCTACAGGTTCTCTTCCACCAATTAACTGAATGTATGCATGTATTTGGACTGTGGGGGGAAGGCAGAGTATCAGCAGAAACCCACACAGGTCTAGGGAGAACATGAAAACTCCACTCAAAAAGGTCTCAGTTTAGGATTTGAAAAGGAACATTCCTGCAGTGAGGCAATAGTGCCAACCACTATACAACCATGTACCTCAAACTTTAACCTTGCAGCTATTAGCTGATTGCTAATTTTAATTTCAGACATTACAAATAAAAAACATTTCTGACTCACAGATTATAACAAAACATCAGGTCTCAAGTGGTTCAGGACAAAGGCAATTTCCGTTACACCCCAACTAATCACATTCAAAGATCGAAGTTGATCATCTTGTTGGATATTTTACTTCTTGTTAGGTTTATTGTGAGCTGAATGAACATCAGTTCTCCAATTTTCTGGCTTGGGGTAAGTTTAGTCCATCCTTTAAAATATTACATTACAATTTACAGTGATAAAGAAAAATTAAAACAAGAATATTAACTTGCTGTTCTTCAGCATATGCTGTACCACAAGTAAGAATTATGCGATAACCAATAATGCCAAAATCTTGGGTACGTTGGAAATTGCTCCAATGTTTTTTCAGTCGGTAATTCTTATATTATTATTATTATTATATTATATTCTTAGTCAATAGCAATTATTAACTATAGTTTTCATCATCACTGACAGCAGAGCTGTAATTTTTGCATTTATAAAATGTGGACATGACCATGTCCTATCAGGCAATACATCGCAGATTCATATACTTAGAATTCAGATGCTTAAACAGTGAACATAGTGCACTATAAAGTAACTTGGAAATCATTTTTAAACAAAACCATAGTGTTGCACTAGCAGATTTTTTAAGGAAGAGGAGTGATTTACCAAGTGGGCTGGTAGCTTAAATTAGCCACCAAAGCTGCTGGACATGAGACCAACCAGCAAAAGCAAAATCCCCAAGGGTAATGAAGGGATCACTAGTATGTTTTACTGCTTATATACCTAACCACATTAGTATAATGGCACAATAGAGTGTATGACAAAGCACTAGCAATTGAAATGTTTTAAAACACTGTAAATGAGAACCACAGAGAGCAGAATTAAGAAGACAGCAGAACAGAAAAAATGACTTACCACAATGATGGCAATCCTCCCACCCACGTCGCCAACCACAGTAATAGGAGGTTTCTCTTTGGCCATCATCACTAGAAGGCAAAGCAAAGAAGGTCACCCATGAGACCACTTCCAGAATGTTATGTATTCAGCATCTCACCTAATTAAAAATAAATCTCAGTAGATTGGGTAAAATGGGTTGAGAAAATTTTGTGATTTAAGCAAATTTTCACTCCAAATCATGGGTTTATTAATGAATGATGTGAATGATTAACAGAAATTTTGAATTACATTTAAACAGCAAGTGCATTAGATTACACTTTCCCCCCATTCTACCCCTCCTACCCCTAAAAGATTAAACTGAAATGTCAAACATAGTACAGAACATGCCATGCAAAGATCAAATGACCAAAGGGTTTTCTGCCCAGGATACCCAATCAGAGGACAATGTATAACTGCCTGGACACACAGGTTGTCCAGGCTACCAGGTTGTGGCAGGCATATGGCAGCACTCTGCATATGACCCAAGTAAGCACCAGACAATCATAATTCACATGGGACAACAGTGGCAAGCACCAATGGGGGTTTCTTCATACACACTTGCCAATGATCTGGGATCAGTCTTCAGTGGAACATCAGTGCTGCCAGCAACTACTTTTACATGCACACCATAATCTGCCACTTTTTAAAAACATATAAATGAAAAATTAAATTAATGTATTTATATTAGGACAAGCTCATCAACCAATTTTGCTGCTGATCAAGCATAAAAATTGTCCTGTGATTTCATTTGCCAAACTACCTTGGAACATTTCTCCATACAACATCAAAGTGCTCCATCTTGTGACAGCTTTTATAATTGTGCACATCTTATACTCAACTGAAGCATAAAAATGATACTGGGATAGAGATTGATGTAGTGTCTTTAAAGTGGAAAGCCACTAATAAGATTCTGACATGTAACCCAAATTAAAACCAGCTGTTTTCTGATTAATGGTGTGCATATAAATGTAGTCATTGAGAGGGTTTTAAAGAAAACAATCAACTGATAAACAATCAGCCAGCCAAGCCGATTGTGCAGGAAACATATAAAGAAGCAGAAAAAGGAGGAGCATGCCTTGCAGAACACTTTGCTGAATACCGTGAGTCCCACAGCATCAGAAAACCTGGCAGTGTCACATTCAGTCTTTTATCGCTATCAACCAAAAACAGCAAGAGCCATGTTGTTAGCGGTACACACACTGAAAATACATTGTCTCGACATTTTGCTGATGTACTACAACCATGTACCTGATAGTTAGTCAGATATTTTTTCATTAATCTATCATTCATCAGAATTATCCTCTAACTGTGCTCAATAAAAAATTTTATGAACAGATTGGTATGTCCAACCTGTCTGAAAGTCTCATCCAAGATAAGCTTAGTACCATTCTAAATATTACTATTGATTTAAAAAGCTATCTGAGCCTCCATATTAAAACTAATATGCTATAATTCACCAACCGTTCCATTCAGGATATTTCTTGTTCCCTTCACTGGGTGATAGGTTTCAAATGCATGCTTCTTTGTTTCATGACATGCAGTTGACCAAATGTTAATCAGGTTTTTAAGAACAGGTTCTATATGGATGCACAATGTGTTGATTGGCAAGATGAGTCCAGATAATTAACTATAAAATAAAACAGAAAGAATGTTTGGCATGGTTCTGGTTTGATTAATGAATTTGAAATAAAAATCATAACACATCAAAACCAAGAGGGTTTCAGCCATCTTGCAGAACTAGCTGTCTGGAGTCATAAAAATGTGCAGTAGTACCAATACCATATTGTAAGGACACTGCTTGGCCTTAAAAAGTTTGGTCAGTGCAAATTTTTGTAGCACCAATAATCCCAAATTAAAAATTCCCCCACCTGAATCCAGACTGTATTTTCACAAGATGCAACACAAACCCTTTGTCTACACATGCACAAATCGAGGAACCATTTGAAGAGGAATCATTTCATAGTCAAATTTAAATTAATTTTACGGTCGTACTTGGAAGTTCTATGCCAGGGAACGGAGCTTGTTGTTTGCCTGCTTTTATCAACAAATAAACACCACGTTAACACAAATGCACAAATATTTGACACGACACAACACATGACGCCAAGACTTGAAAAATCCTCTGCGTGGGCTGACAGAAATTCTAAAAATGACACAAAAAATTAAGCGGTTTTAAAGCTTTTGAGTTGCAGTTCCAAAGGAGGATTTTTTAAGTCAAGGTTAAAAGCACAAGAGAGAATAAAGATCTTTTTTTTTTTAAACCAAAATAATGAAGTAAATATTGGACACAAACGCGGAGTCATTTGCCAACGACACAGTCATTTGATATTTCAGACTCAGTCTTTAAAATTGTCTTTACAATGTAAAAGCTTTACTCCACAGTCACATAGATTCTCACCAAAAAAAGTACGTGCCAAGAAACAAGCAGAGGACTATGCGTCTATGATTATTTAGTAGTTTACTCATTGTAAGTTAGGAACTGCAGCTTGCTGATGATGCAGCATGAGTCGAAGTAGTTTGTCTGTGGAACTAAACCATGCAGTAACAAAAAAAAATCAGTTATTTGGAGTATGGTTGATGGTATGGGTGAGAAACGGCAGAACTGTCAGCTCAAAACAGATTAGCACCAAAAAGAGCTGTACTTAAGTTGTCTGATTTTTTTTCCACAGGAGACATTTCAACCTGTTACAGCAGCAAAAACACGGGTGTATTTTATTATGGCTGCACCCCACTGACAGGAAGTTCAGCTGTTGTGCATGTTGGCTCACTGACACAGAACTGAGCCATCACTAATAAAACTGATTTCACCTGTGGTTTTTCTGCTCCAAAATGTCTCCTCTGGAAAGGTCTGCTAAATTTTAAACATAGTCAAGCCCTGAGATATTAAACTTCAAAGCACTGAAGAGTTAAACTTGCAGAAATTGCTGATGTGATGAATAAAAATTAATCTAACTGTAAGAAACAAAACTAGTGGCAAATTATCAGCAATAGTATTATCTATCAAGCACTGGAGCTACAAAAAAAGCTGTACAATAAACTGCCTTTTTCCTATGGGTATTCTTACAAGGTAGCTCCAGGCCTGTGTGTCCTGTAGTGTTGCGCACACATGGTGGGGAGTGTCTTCCATCAGCCATGTCAGACTCTGAACACTGAGCCTCGCCATGAATCACAGCCAGACCCAAACGGAGCCGCTCTGCATAGGACTGAGCCCTATGAAAAAGAAAAAAAATAATATTAGCGAAAAAGTCCAAATCCAGTAGTGAAACAGGAAAAACATATCTTCATAGTTTTTCTTTTATCAGTTATTTTTATGTGCAGAAATTTACATGCATACATTGCTTTCATTTATCAGTGAATAGTTCAGGAATTCCTTTTTCTTTTTTTAATCAAAAAGTATATCTAACTTGTAAAACAACAATATTTGCATTAAGATCTAAAATATGCTAAAAACTTGATGAAAGACAGACTGCAATAATACATACACTCACTGGCCACTAGTACCAGGGTGGACCTCCTTTAGTCTTCAGGACTCACTTAATTCGTCATGGCATAGATTCAACACCTTGTTGGAAACATTCATCAGACAATTTGGTCCACATTGACATGATAGCATCACACAGTTGCTGCAGATGTGTCTGCTGCTCATCTATGATGCCAATCTCCTGTCCCACTAAATCCCAAAGGTGCTCTATTGGATTGAGATCTAATGACTGTAGAGGCCTTTGGAATACAGTAAACTCACTGTCATATTCAAGAAATCAGTTTGAGATCATTTGAGCTTTGTGGCATGGCACACTATCCTGCTGGAAACAGCCATCAGAAGATAGGTACAGTGTTATCATAAAGGATGGACATGGTCAGCAACAATACTCAGGTAGGCTGTAGCATTTAAATTATGCCCAGCTGGTATTAATGAGTCCAAAGTATGCCAAGAAAATATCCCCCACACAATCACAGTTACTTCCTATAAGCTGGAAACAGTCTGGCCATTTTCCTCTGACCTCTGACAACAACGACTCATTTTTGCCCAGACAATTTCCTCTCACTGGATATTTTTTCTCTCGGACCATTATCTGTAAACTCATGGTTGTGTGGGAAAATCCCAGTAGATCAGCAGTTTCTGAAATACTCAGAGCAGCCTTTCTGGTACCAAAAACCATGCCACATTCAACGTCATTTAAATCCCCTTCCTTCCCAATTCTGATGTTCACCTTGAACTTCAGCAGGCGATCTTGACCGTCTACATGCCTAAATGCATTGAGTTTCTGGCATGTAATTGGCTGATTACATATTTCCATTAATGAGCAGTTCAACAGGTATACCTAATGAAGTGGCCGGTGAGTGTATAAATTATACATATAAATTCCCCACAGAATGGGGAGAATTATCAGTGCTGAAATGGTTACCTTTTAGCTGCCGCAGGGGACTTTGCAACAATGATGGCATTTCTGTAATCAGGAATCTGGAAGTACAGAGGAAAACATAATTCAATTAGACTTATTGATTGGTTTAGTTTATATGAAGTTATCCACACCTACACTAACATACACACAAAAAAGATTTGAAAGCGATCATCACCTCTTCTTGGATATACTGAATCAAAAACGGGGAGGCACGCAAGTTGTCCACTGGAAAGCTGAAGAAGCCCTGGATCTCCTTTTGATGCAAGTCCATGGTAATGATGTGTGTTAATCCTTCAGAGAAAGACAAAAATTAAACTCAAATATATACAGAACAAGGACAAATCACAGCTTGAGATTACTTTAGTTGTCTTTACCTGCTTTAGCTAACATGGAAGCTAACAATTTGCACACTATCGAACCTCTCTTTCTCATCTTGCACTGCTTGCTGTAGGGGAAGTAAGGAATAACTCCAATGATGTTCTTTGCACAAGATGTCTTGAGGGCATAAGCCATGACAAGAAGCTCCATGATGGCGGTGTTGACATCCCTGATTGCAGCACAAACATTAAAAAAATATAATTCATATAACATTGTCTGGTGAAAATCTAACACATTGTGCAAACTTTTAAAATTCCTGGCATGCCTTAGTATACTCACCTTGGTATGGTCTGGATGATAAAGATAGTCTGTCCACGAACAGATTCTTTTACATCCACTCTAGTCTCTACACAGAGAAAAAAATTTAAATGAACAGCTAATTTAGAAAACTTGCATCAATAATTAATGTCAATAATTTCTTATGCACATTTTCAAGATATTTTCTCATGCAAATGTTTTACTTCAGTACTGGTTCATTTTTACAACTCATCATTAATTAATGTCCCTGAATTAAAAGCTACAGATCCACATTTCATAATAATATAACAAAGGGATCTGACAGAGCATCTCACATGAGCCAAAACCAGTATTATGCAGATTTTGCACATACACCTCATGACCTAATAACTCTGATAAAATAACTTTGTTACATGAACAATGTTCTATTTTTTATGAATCCCTTTAATTTCCGCAACTGTCATCAAGTATTAATATTGATGCCCTACTCTAATATTCTATAGCAATCCTGTGCCAACATTTTTTAATGCTATTAGAGAAGCCCCGGTTTCCCTAATAAACTGATTTTGGCACAGATGCTGAACATACTGAGCAGCTCTGCTATGAGCCTTAACATTATCAATCCATTTTGAACATTTTCTTTCTAAAAGTCCTGACAAACAGATTGGTCTATATGCTTAATTCATTCAATCATGAAGAAACTTTAAATCAGTACTCAGTGTCTTCAGGATACTCTGAAATTAGGTATTCAAATGTTCTTTCAGTTGCTACCTTTAGGGGTCATCTGCCTCCATCTCACTCTATCCCTTGCATCCTCTTCACTCACAGGTTTTCACACAAGGAGGAAAAAGTCAAAACTATTCATCCATGAACAATTTGTTTATAATCTCAGTTTCTGGCGAAAAACCATCTCAGTATTCAATCAGCAAAAAACGAAGAAACTAACAATAGGGTGTGCTCACAAAACTAACAAAAGTAAAATAAAAACATACATAACATGTCCTTTGTTTCAGTCTTTGTCAATGTGGTCAAACTTTTCAACCCAACAAACATCAGGAGACTTTGGTGCAGATGTTTTTTGTGGCTGGCATGTTTACATGGCATGACGTGTTTGTATTGTAATACTGAGTCTAAACTTCTTATATCTGTTTCCAACAAATTCCACTCATATCATAAAAAAGTAAAATTAACACTCAAATGAACAAAAACTATGGCTACAGCCATGTGACAAACAAAGTTTTCACAGAACTCTATGGAGTCATATGAAAAACTAAAAACACTCCATGACTCAATAACTTGTAGAACCCCCTTTAGCAGTAATAACTTGAAGCAACAGTTTTTTTGTATGACTGTATCAGTCTTTCACATTACTTTGGAGGAATTTTGGCCAACTCTTCTCTACAGCATTGCTTAATGAGGTTTGCAGGCATTCCTTTATGCACAGTTCTCTTAAGGTCTCACCACAGCATTTCAATCATGTGGTCTGGTGCATTACAACACCTTGATTGTTTTCTTTTTCAGCCATTCTGTTGTTAATTTGCTGGTGTGCTTGGAATCATTGCATAACCCAGTTTCACCCAAGCTTTAGCTGCCAGACAGATGGCTTCACATTCAACACTAGAATACTTTGGCAAACAGAAGAATTCATGATTGACTCAATGACTGCAAAGTGCCCAGGTCCTATGACTGCAACATAAGCCCAAATCACAAATAACTGGTCTGTAGCTACTCATTTGCTGTTGTTGGTCCTTCAGCCGCAGCAAAGATAGGAGTTAGGACATAAAAAAGCTGGAGTGACACCTAGTCCTTTAAACAATGTAAAGTATGCACTGCAGGCTATCTGAGCTTTTTGTGCTGATGTTTTAATCTTTAATGTTTTTTGGCTTCTCCCTCTACATTTTGAACTCCCCCACTGCTCCCTTCCTGTCCAGATTACTTTTAAACCATCAGCATTTGACCTACATGTTACGTCAAACACATCGAGGTACGCTTAGTTGGCTTTTTTTGAAGAACTGCACGTCTGCGTTGGTTGCACCCCCGTCTGCATTGGCTCTGCGTAGGCAAATACCTACGCATGATTTACCATATATCCTGCATGAGATGTTTGTACTCGTATGTTGTGTTCAGTTTTTTTGAAAGCGTGGCACTGTGCATTATGGCCAAACAACTTTGGTCTCATCTGTCCAAAGGACAGTTTTCCAGAAGTCTTATGATTTGTTCAAATGCAACTTTGCAAAGCAAAGCTGTGCTGCCATGTTCTTTTTAGAGAATTAGGCTTTCTCCTGGCAGCCCTTCCAAACATGCCATACTCTCTTTCTAAATGCACTGTCATGAACTTTAACATTAACACGGTAACTGAGGCCTGAAGAGTCTGAGAGGTAGCCCTTGGGTATTTTTTTTACTATTTCTCTGAGCACTGCACAGTCTGACTTTGGAGTGAATCTGCTGGAATGTCCACTCATTATGTTAACACACACCTGGACCAGCAAAAAAAGAAAAAAAAACCTTCTGCTTTTTACAGAAGTGGGCTCACTGGATTATGATCAGGTACTTCAGTGTATCTGATTTGCAGCAGCTGGCTGCTACTTACCCTCTTAATTCCTATGGAAGCAGTAAGGGTGTACTTAGTTTGACTACATGTTTATCAGATCATAAACCTACATGTCAAATAAGACTAAACCATAAAAATGTCTGAGATGTTAATTTAGAATAGGACTGCATATAAAACAGTATCACCCTGCTCACCTGTGTTAGACTCCTGAAAGACCACAGACTTCCCCAGTTCGACCCCCAGCCGCCTGTGAAACACAACAGGAACACATTTCAACCTAATGATCACCTACCAGGCATTTATTACACAACTCCTTCATTCACCCATACATTTAGACCACACTCAGACCCGCTATTATGCCCGTTAAAGAGGTAACGTTTTTCACAAAAAGCATTTATCACATAACGGACGTACTAATGCACTGATCTGGAAAAAAAACGCTTGTCACCAATCCCAAGGAGTAACATTAACGATTAACCAGTCAGTCATTGCAGTAATAAAGTGTTACTTACTCTGTTATTTTCTTGGCTAATTCTGTGCATGCTGCAGATGAGTTTGCAGAAAACACTCGATACGCACTTTTAGCAACATTCATTTTGGTATTTAATGTGGAAGCCGCTACCAGAAGATAAGCCTTATCCCCTCTAACCACCGAGTTTCTTGTTGTTTCTTCCTTATGACGTTGTTGGTAGCTTGCGCGCTAGCTAGCTCGCGTTAGCCTGCTAGAGGGAGCTGATTTACTAGAAATGGGCGTTAGAGAGGGACGTAAACTCAGCTAAAACATAACTGTAAAATAAGCGCTACTTTTTTTCGTGTGTCAAGTCACTGCTGCGGTTCTTCGTGGGCAAACAACTGATACCTGCCTCTCAGGTAGAAGGCTTGTTTAACCACTGTAAACTACAGGAAGCCCGTTGGGTCAATCTTTCCGAATGCGATCGTGTGTTGGTCGTGACCGTGTTGCTGATTCACGAAGTAACTATATCTTTTACTTAAGCAACAGTAACTAGAATATGTCATTGGGAAAATGTTCTATTGCACGTTTGAGTAATTTATTCGGTACCAAAATATAGCAAAATGCCGACATAGTAACTAAACTTATCATTTCAGAATATTTTGGCATAGGGCATCCCTTGGGTGGAATACAAGGGAGCAGCCGAAGGGACATTTTTCATTTTAGGCTATGAGATTATAATTACACGGTATACTCATTAATGTGTGTATCACTTTAATAAAGCCACTGGTAAATATAATATTGAGTATAAACTGTTGCCTCTGTGTTGTGTTAATTTGTGTCTTTTAGGCAGTGGTAATTTTAGTCTGTTGGGGCCCAAAGCAAGAATTCACAGACAGCCCTCCAGTCAGTGTTCATCCCCATTATGCTATACATAGTGGACAAAATCTAAATAGCCTAAATGTTTTCTCATCACATGACCCTTTCTCTTCTACTTTTTCTTCTTCCGGCTGCTCCCGTTAGGGGTTGCCACAGCAGATCATCTGCCTCCAGCTCACCCTATCCCTTGCAGTCCTCTTCTGTCACAACAACCCTCTGCATGTCCTCCTTCACTACATCCATGAATCTTCTCTGTGGTCTTCCTCTTCTCCTCCTGCCTGGCAGCTCCTTCTTTAGCATCTTTTGCTCCATATATTCACTATCCCTCTTCCGCATATGTTCAAACCACCTCAGCCTTGCCTCTCTAACTTTATCTTTAGCCTGAGCTGTCACTCTGATGTACCCATTTCTAATCCTGTCCATCCTCATTACTCCCAGTGAACATCTCAACATCTTCAACTCTGCCACCTCCAGCTGTATCTCCTGTCTTTTTGTGAGTCCCACTATCTCCAAACTGCACATCATAACAGGTCTTACTACAGCTTACAAAGTTCCCCTTTCACTATTGCTGCTATCCTTCTGTCACAAAACACCCCTGACACTCATCACCACCCACTCCACCCTGCCTGCATTCTCTTATTCACGTCTTTTGTGCAATGTCTGTTGCTCTTATCATTCCACCTGCCTCACTCTCATGTACACACATGTATTCTATCTTGCCTCTGCTACTGACTTTAATTCCTCTTCTCTCCAGTGCATACCTCCACCTCTCCAGGCTCTCTTCGGCCTCCTCCCTACTCTCACTACAGATCACAATGTCATTTGCAAACATCATAGTTCACGGAGACTCCTGGCCTGACCTCATCTGTCAACCTGTCCATCAAGAGAGGAGCTCAGAGCTGATCTCTAATTTGTCCCTCCTACCGCACATCTCATCAATATATTGCTGTCCTTTTACATACATTATGCATGTACCACCCTCACATACTTCTCTGCCACCCCTGACTTCCTCATACAATACCACAGTTCATCTCTCGGCATGCTATCATGTGCTTTCTCTGGACCCACAAAAACACAGTGCAGCTCTTTCTGACCTTTTCTGTACTTCATCAGCACTCTCAAAGCAAATGTCGCATCTGTAGTAGTCCTTCCTAGCATTAAGGCATACTGCTGCTGTCTTAGCTTCAACAGCTCTTTCCCATATCTTCATGGTATGGCTTATCAGCATTATACCTTTGTAGTTACTACAGCTCTGCACATCACCCTGTTCAATATCACACCGAAGAAATAAACTTTTACAAGTTTAAGTCATTTATTCAGTACCAAAATATAGCAAAATGTCGGCATAGGAAAATAACACTCAAAACTACTCATTTCAGAGTATTATTGTAATGTGGGAAATGTGGGACTAATTTCAGCTAATTTTTAAAAAACTGTTGACTTTGGTTTGTGTGAATTTATGCCAAGCAGGTTAGGTAAAGATTTTTTTAAAGTAGTTATTTAACTTCGTTTGAAATGTACTGCACTTGAAGTATAAGGTAGCATCAAATGGAATTACTCAAGTAATTTCTAAATTAAATCTCTAAGCTAAAAACTGTTCTAGTTAAATAACTAATCTTCTTCTTCTTCTTCTTCTTTCGGCTGCTCCCGTTAGGGGTCGCCACAGCGGATCATCTGCCTCCATCTCACCCTGTCCCTTGCATCCTCTTCCCTCACACCCACCCTCTGCAT
>VUQH01074083.1:0-23394 GCA_015106775.1 Etroplus canarensis
TACAGTGAAATGATATTGTTTTGTAGCTGAAGTTTACTGAGAGCAGTGCTGGTTATACAGTCTGACTGAGGCGGGAAGGACCTGCGGTGTAACTCTTTACGGCACCATGGGTGAAGCAGCCTGTCACTGATGGAGCTGATCAGTCATGTTACTGTGTCGTGCACTGGGTGGGAGATGTTGTCTGTCAGAGATGACAGCTTAGCTAACATTCTCATCTCTCCCACCACCTGCACTGGCTCAATAGGACACCCCAGGACATTGCCTCCTTAATCAGTTTATCAAGTCTCTTTCTGTCAGCAGCAGAGATGCTGCTACCCCAGGAGACTACACCATAAAAGACAACTGATTCCACCACAGAGTCAAAAAAGGTCTTTAGGGGTGTTCCCTGCACTCCAAAAGACCTTAGTCTCCTCAGCAGATAAAGTCTACTCTGGACCTTCCTGTAACGTGCATTAGTGTTATGTGTCCAGTCCAGTTTATTGTTTAGGTGAACACCCAGGTACTTATAAGAGTCTACTATCTCAATGTCCATTCAATGGATGTTCACCAGTGTTGGGGGGGGGGAGTTGCTACTCCTGCAAAAATTCACCACCATCTCTTTTGTCTTCTCTGCTTGGATGTGGAGGCAGTTCTGTTGGCACCAGAGCACAAAGTCTCCGATCAATTCTCTGTACTCTTCATCATCTGCATCTGTGATGAGGCTGACAATTGCAGAGTCTTCAGCGAACTTCTGCAGGTGACAGTTTGCTGAATGGTACATGAAGTCTGCAGTGTAGAGTGTGAAGAGGAATGGAGCCAAGACCAGTCCCTACAGGGCCCCCGTACTGCAGACCACCATGTCAGACACACAGTCCCTTTCCCTTACGCACTGTGGTCAGTAAGTGAGGTAGTCTAGAATCTATGATGAGAGGTGGTGATCCACTCCCATGTGCTCCAGCTTGTCCCTCGGGAGTGCAGGTTATAGGTTGAAAGATCTGGAAAAATCAAAGAAAGTAACCCACAGTGCTTACAGACTTCTCCAGATGAGGAAGAGCTCTGTTTAGGAGGTAGATGATGGCATCATCCACCCTGATGTCAGGCTAGTAATCAAAGTGAAGAGGGTCCATTGATGAAGTGAGTTCAGGGGGGGAGCACCTGTCTGATCAAATCTGTTGAAGAGTATATTTAGATGGTTCACCCACTTCTGGTCTCCCACAGACTGGGAGTCTGACTTTTTGTGGCCAGAGAGGGTTTTGAGGCCTTTCCAGACTCCACTAATGCTCCTCTGCAGGTGGTCCTCCATCTTCTTCCTGTAGCTGTCCTTCCCCTGTCGGATTTTCCTCCTTAGCTCCTTCTAAACAGCCTTCAGCTCCTGTTTGTCCCCCCTATCTAAAGGCTTTCGTCTTCTCCTTAAGGAGGGTCTTTAGATCAGGGGTTGATCCAAGGTTTGTTATTGGAGAAACACCATACAGTCCTGGTGGGTTTGGTGTTCTCAGTGCAGAAGTTAATGCAGTCTATTACAGTCTGTAGGACTGTCGATGTCCTCCCCATGAGGATCACGGAGTTCCTCCCACACATTTGACTCAAAACAGTCCATCAGAGCCTCCTCAGTTTCATCAGACTGTCCATTAACTGTACGGGTCACAGCTGGTTGTCTTCACATTAGACAGGCAGGACATGAACCAGGTTGTGATCATATCTCCCCAAGGAAGGGAGAGGTGAGGAGCTGTATGCCTCCTTGGTACTGGCCAACATTAAGTCCAGTGCTTTGTTGTCTCTGGTGTGGCAGGAGACATACTGGGTGAATGTGGGCAGAGTGGAGGACCGAGAGGCATATTGAAGTTCGCGGAGATCGGGAAAAGGAGATTTGGATGCTAAGACTGCAGCCTGCTCACCTTTGAGTGCAGGACATCATAGGCTGTGTTAGCGTTGGCAGAGGGGGGGAATGTACATAGCTATCGTGATATCTTGCGGGAATTCCCTCTTCAGATAATATGGCCGCGTGCTAACGTCTTAACAACTCAATGTCCTTTCAGCAGTTTTGCTCCTTAACAGTGATGCTCCCAGAGTTGCACCATCTACCAGTCACAAATACTACCAGACCCTCGCCTTTTTTCGTACAGCTCTCCACTGTCCTGTACGCCCGCAACAGACTGAAGCCATACAGTGTAGCTGTTGTTCTGTCACAAATACTTTCCACCAAGTTACTGGTGACCTTTGTCTAATGATTTTTGTACATTTTATTAGCTTTATTTGGTTCAAGGAGGATGCTTCTTTCATCTCTCAGCTTTTCAGCGATGTTGATATTTGCAAAAATAGTGCAGCAGCACTGACCTTGTTGATGTGATGGCTTTTAGAAAGAAGAGGAGAAGCGTCGGCAGGAGGAGCGACGCAAAGCAGAAGAGGAACGCAAGCAGCTGGAAAGAGAGAGGAAAGACAGAGAGGTCAAGGAGGCAGCAATGAGGGAAAAAAGGGACAAGGAGAGGGCCTCTCAAATCGACCAGCAGAAGTAAGTTCACCTGCTGTTAAGACCAGTTTGCATTAGCTCCGTTTTAAAAGGTTCTAATTGCATTTTGTCTGTTTTCAATATTAATTAGGAAATACCAGCAGCAGCTGGAAGCTGAGAGTAGAGAGCAGGAGAAACAGCGTTTGGTGAGTGCCTCACTGTCCCACTGACAAGATTACACTTAGAGTAAATGGGTTTGAGACACAGACATAAGTATGAATGTCAATTATTTATGTAAGATTATGTTGTTCCAAAAATACATTTTGGTGGTGCATACATCTTATAAACACAAGTCAGAAAGGTAGCAAAGTCAGCAGTGCCAACACTGATATCAACATTATCAGGAGCAGGAGGAGAACCAGGCAGCCCAAGCGGTCAAGAGAGGTGAATCTGTGGAGAAGGCCAATGTGAGTTCCCCATCATAAAAGTGCTCTCTCCTGGCTAATTTACTCTCTTTCATCTTGCTTTTCTCAATCTCTAATTCAATATAAGCCCTTTGAAGGCCAGGATAACTCACCTCCTTTCATGCTTTTGTCCTGCATAGCATCTTTCTATAATGCATATACTGTTAGATTTTTATTTGTGGTTTGTTTTCATTCACAAACACTTTACACCAAATTACTGGTGACCTTTTTCTAGTGCTTTTTGTACATGCTATTGGCTTCTTTGGTTCTAGGAGGCTGCTTCTCTCATCTCTCAGCGTGCTGTGAACCCCAGAGAAATGTTCATGCAGAGAGAGAGGGGAATAACTCCCAGTGACTCAGATGTGCCTCCTGCTGCTCCTGCAAGCCCTCAGCCAGGTATTATTACCCTGTAAATAGGGACTTCTTCATATAAATCTGTTTGCTTTGAATGTTGAAATCTCCTTTTCACATAGAGGTAGGTACAAATGACTTTTCTTGAGGTGATTGCTGTTTCCTGTTACTGTTCTTTTTCATAGTTGAAACTTTCCATCAGACTGTCTAGTTGTCTCATAGTCATACTTAACGCTGTCTCCATAAACGCTGTCTCTTCCTTGCTAAAACTGTCTGGTCTGTATTTTGTGTCTCTGCAATTTCTTTGGGTCGTTTTGTGGGTTCAATGCGCATCTCTGCTCAGGGCGTCTTCAAAGCCCTTTTCTGTCTAAGCAAGTGTATGCATCTGAGCGAGCCAGCTCACCTCAGCGCCAAGCTTCTCCTGTGCCTGCAGGCTCCGCTTCTCCTGTTCGTGCCACAGGTGTGAGCACACACACTCACACACGTACACACGAATAACACATAGTCAGCATATTGGGACTCAGACTTCCACTTAACAAAAGCTCAGTGCTTCATTTCTCATCGTTGTTCCCCTGTGTCATCATCTTCATATTTCATATAATCTTACATTTCATTAAGAATCATGCTACCATTCTCTATTTTAATTCTGTTTTCTTAAAAAAAATTTGTGACTCTTCTTAAGTGAAACAGCCCAAGAAAGTCCTTGTGTCTGAAACTGGTGGTGGAATTCAGCTTGTGTGCTCTTGTGAATGTGTTCCACATGCATGTTTGTGCTTGTGTTTTTGGTGATAAGAGCCTGATGTGGATGAAGGACAGTCCAGGTGTGAGTATGATGAGCAGGAGGCAGCCCCCCAGGAGCAGTGGAAAGGTGGGGCTCACAAGGACCAGCTTGAGTGTTAACCCTTAAAAATTTATACATCAGTTTTCCAACCCTCCCATCTGCTTCAATGTAAACACGCTGTTGTGATTTATTGTATTGACGTAACAACCAAACATGCTAAATCTGCTGTTGCTGCCACCTGCTGGTAATACAGACACAGTCCAGTCCCCACTCACAGTCGTAATCTTCTTATTACAGAAGAAGCACCCACTGCCAACTCGTATGTTCAAGAGACTGCTTATGAAGAACCTCCTCAGGTGAGTGATTATTTACCATTAGCAGCACAGTCATACATATAAACATCCAATATAAGAATTAATTTAGATCACCACCTTCTCTTTCAGGTGGAGGAGACTAATTCCTATGAGGTGACTGCTGAAGAGCCATCAGACAGAGGCATCTGTGCCAAAGCTTTATATGACTACCAAGCTGGTGAGTCTTTCTGTACGACATAAACTGGGTTTAACATTCTCAAGCACTCTGCCAGATTCCATGTTGGGGCTGTTTTAGATTTGATAATGGATAATTAATGTGGCTTACTAAGGTATTCATACCCCTTGAGCTTTCCACATTTGGTCACACTACAACCACAAATGTAAATGTAGTTTATTGGGACTTTATGTGATAGACCAACACAAAATAGTCCATAATTGTGAGGTGGAAGAAAAATGATTCATGATTTTGAAAATGTTTTTACAAATAAAAAATCTGAAAAGCCAGTAAAGAGTGACAGGAAAAAGGATGGAAATGAATTTGCAATAAGTAGCAATTTCCCCCCTGGGATTAATAAAGTATTCTGACTCTGATTCATATTTTTAAAGAGTGCCAAATAATTTGAGAACTTCACTCTCCGACTTGATGTACTACTTCTATATCCCAGCTACTCCCTGCCTTAGACCTAATCATTCAAACTTGCTTCCACTAATCACCAGGAACACAGGTGGTCCACAGCAGCTAAAAAAAGCAATAATCAAAACATTAAACTCAGTCGACAAAATACACAAACTACTGTGCTTAACATTCCAAACTGATAATGTTTGGGATTTGGGTATAGTGAAAAGGGAGGAAGGAGTAACCCATTTCACGTTTGGTGATTCGCACTTTAGACAAAATTCAAGTAATGTGTAACTGACAAGTGATGCCACATATTACATCAACAAAGTATATTTATTAGTATGTAGGTCTTTAAATATTTGTTCCAATCTTTGCATAGGGAGTGTTACAGTTTCATGAACTTTTCTTAGTGTTGAGTCATGTGTAAAAAGAGAGTACACCCTCATTCAGTTCCAATGTTTTATGTATCAGATTAAAAAAAAATTGCTCCTAACTAGGTTCTGAAATTAATTTAAATACAACCTTAGATGAACAATACATGAAATATTACACCGAGCCTTTATTTAACAAAAATGAATCCAGAATGGTGAAGCGAAAAACTAACTACATCCCATGATTCAGTAGCTTGTAGAACCACCTTTAGCAGCAATAACTTGAAGTACTTGTTTTCTCTATGACTTTCACTCTCACATAGTTTTGGAGGAATTTTGGCCCTCTCAACATTGAGGTTTGGAGTCATTCTTTCATGTACAACTGTCTTAAGGGCCTGCCACATCATTTCAGTTGGGTTTAGTTCTGGAATTTGACTGGGTCATTGCAACATCTTCATTCTTTTGATCTTCAGCCATTCTGTTGTAGATTTGCTGGTGTCCTTGGGATCATTGTCCTGTTGCATTGGCCAATATTAGCCAAACTTTAGTGTCAGATAGATGGTCTCACATTTGATTCTAGAATACTTTGGTATGCAGTGAAGTTCATCGTCGACTCAGCTGCAAGGTGCCCAGGTTCTGTGGCTGCAAAAAAATAGCCCAAATCATCACCCCCCAAACGCTGTCCTTGAAAGTTTTTATGAGGTGCATAAAACTTTAGAACTTAGAGTGTGTACTTTCCTTTTCACACAACTGTATTTCTTTTTTCAAAAATGTACACTTGGTTTGCTTATGTTAATGAGACACTGTCGTCCTTCTCGTTTAGCTGATGACACAGAGATCTCTTTCGACCCTGATGACATCATCACAGGGATTGAGATGATCGACGAAGGCTGGTGGCGAGGATACGACCCCAATGGCCATTTTGGAATGTTCCCAGCCAATTATGTGGAGCTCATTTAACCCACCACAACTTTCCCCCGCAAGTCATTTGAGTGGCAGGCCCATAGGACCTCTGGAGTAAAACAACACACAGCAATGTCAGTCCTCACACACAAGATATCAGGCTGAAGTGGTGCCTCCACATCATGGATCAACCATCATGAATGGTAAACATGGGCCTGAAGCTTTTGATTTCAAGAAAGTATTTCCATTAAATTGTTGATGTTGCAAGCAACTGATGGCATAGCTTAGGGATTTGTGAAGACCCATAGGCTGACCAAAAACCTCCTTTTCTCACTCCAAAATAAATCCTATTAATGTGATGCAGTGCAGTATCAACCTTTGTTAAGTCTTAATAGCATTTCTAGTTCACATTTCTTCCAAAGTGGCTTCAGTTTGATTTCAGGTATAATTTCATTGTTACTTGTAGCAATTGCTCCTCTTCATTTCAGGAAAAAAAATCAAATATAGTGGTACCAGCTATAATCTTTTGCCTTGATTTTTGCCTTTCTGTACCGGCAGACTGAATAATCCTTTTTTTTATGTGACTGAATTGACATCCTGTGTGAATTTCAAACCTTTACTGATCTGGCTGTGGTTGATTTATATATTTAAAAAAACATGTTTGCTGTGCTCTGGGTGGTTGACTGTAGTAGGGGAATGCATAAGATGGTTCCTCCTTAACTGTGAGTAAACGGTTTGCTTTCATTTCAAGTCCTTCCTTATATGGACCACATCATTTCAACATTTGAACATACTGAACTTTTGAGGGACAAGCTGAAAATAAGAAGGCATAATCGGCATTATCCTTGTTATATTTGGATCTCACTGGACTGAAGCTGACTGAGTGCATAACAGATCTCTAAGTGATGGTGCCATAAAGACAGGGTGTGAACGCAGTGATAGATTTTGATGAAACATTTAAGCAGCTTGTCAGCACAATTTATGCAAGACCACTATTTTTATCATGGAATAAAATTCTTGCTCGTTTGAACTTTGAGGTCAGTTAACTAAAGGAAGAATCAATTGATTGTAGATTTAAAAAGGGGCATCTTGTATCCATTCCATGTTTCATGTTTGTTTTCCAGAGTCTATTGTAATGCACAGACATTCTTCATAATAAAATAAATAAGCAAGCTGTGTTTTCATTGGTGCTTCTTTTATTTTTAAACAGATCTAGGATAGTATGGTTCACAAACTATAGAAAAGCCTTAAAATAACATAGAAAACCTTTAGGGATTTTCAGAGGTATAACAGGAACTCAGATGTATACACAAGCTTTAACGTCAGTTTCCTGGAATGAGACAACAGCTGGGGAATTCACCTCTAATGCATAGGTTTCATTTTCACACGAAAATCAGATTTTGTTTCTCCCACATCCTTCAGTTAAATCTTTGTTTAAGTGAATGAGAAATGATTCTGGTCATAGATTACCTTCTTTTAATATTGCAAGCTGGCTTTCCAGAGAAATTAAAACTATTCTATTACCTCCAACAGCATCACCTTTGGCCTACTTGTTAAATTTGTAAAAAAAAATAAAATCCTTATCGCTGCTGTTCCCCTAAGAACAAACTTTGGTTAAGCTTTATCATTCAAATGCAGTTGAAGAGCTTTCCAATAATGAGAGAGCATTTTCAATCACAGCCAGAAGAGTGCGTTTCTTTCCCCTGCCTCATTTAAAATCATAAATATTTCTGTCTGGGCTTATTTGAAATTTGAATTTGAACTGAAACTTTAATGTAAATTAATATTGGCTTGTCAAGAAATTAATCAGCCAGTACAGTTTCAGGATAACTTCCACATACACCTACACACTCTAGAAATTCAGTTTTAAAGCTCTGCTTTAAATTATTGCAAATGGACTTCTGAAGGTCTGTGCCTATGCCTAAAAGAACTGGGTGCGCCTTCACATCCTTACACATCTTAAAAAAAAAAAAAAAAAGGCTAATTTTGTAACCCAGTTAATGAATTTGTCACTGTGACTGGAATTGTTATGTGCCAGTTACATGTTTGCAGATTGTTCCCAGGATAGTGAGTCACTTTAGACAGGAAATCTTTTGTGTTTTGAAATCACAATATTCTCTCCACACGTTCTCATTAACATCAAGCTGCCCTCATCTCAACCTCAGATGTTTATGTCAGTGAAAGTCAGAAATGAAAAGCTGGGGATTTTTTTCAATCTTACAATGTTTTTGCTCAGCGTCTTCACATTTGTTTTAGCTGCAGAAGATAGAAAAACTCACAAGATTTCTGCTAAATTTACTGTCACAATTACTTGGAATTTAAGCACATTTCCTATAAATCCTTAAGGGAAATGCAAACTACATGTTTCATCACACCTGATATTTCCGAGTTACTTTAGTCTGGCTTTGCCTGTACAGTGGAATAAATATCTAGCCTGACTGTTTCTTATTTGTTATTTGTCGGTTTAAGATATAATTTAAGCTGGAGTCGACTCGTTTATGTTGAAGCTGCAATCAGCCTAACATCAAGTCTTCCATTCTTTGCAAAGAGCTTTGTTGATCATCTCAAAAATGACTCAAAAAACAAAACAAGAATGTGTGTCTACCAAAAAAGAAAAAAAAAATCCCTCTGAAATTTGGGCAATTTGTAGATATTTGGTTATTTTGACATTTAAAATGTTAATCATTTTGAAATGTCAGTCCGCAACAGATGGAGGAATAGGGCATCCCCCTTTCAAACACATCAAAAACATGCGGAGGAAATGTGGATCGTGTCAAGTGTGGCCTCTTTATTCTCAAGTGTTTTTATCATGAGATCTATGTAGGGTTATAGTCTGACATAGCAAAAGGAAAATTAAGGGAAAATACAGTCATTTTTAAATCTGACTTCAGGTGAAAGAAAAATCAAGAGCAGATGTACTCTTTAATCAAATGAGAAAACTCCAGCGCCTTCCAGCATGTGGCCATAAGGTGCATAAAATCTCAAGACTTTGACTAATAACTGGTAGTAGGAAAATAAAATAGTTTAACCATTTTCTTTGATACTCATTTAGTGGAAAATGCTGCTTCTGCCTTGTCCTGGCATTTTATTTTAAAACGTAATATCTTTCAGTAATGGTCACTGGAAACCATTTTAAAGAAGTAGTACATTCTCTGTTCCTTAAAATATAACCTAAGGTCTTAAATCCCTGCAGCTGCCAGTCAGTCTCAATGCTTAAATTTACCTACATGTTCCTAGTTAGAGAATGTGTTTACTCAGCTGTTAGCTGCTATGAGTCAAAGCTGCGTGCTTGTGTGAATCTAAAGCACTTTCACGCTAAATGATGCCATTTTAGTATGCTGTCTTAGGTTTGGGTGGCACGTCCCACTGTGGTAACGGTGGAAAGTTTTAATTTCTTTAATATGCTGTATTGAAAGATCGTTATAAATACGCTCCACTGGAAATGATGTGCTCAAAGTAACATCACCATACTCCCACTTCCATAATAATATTCCTATAGCCTGCTCCCTTTTGGATAACTCCTACCTTTGTTATGTTTTATGTTTATTGTATTTATTTCTTCATATTATACTTTGTTTGGCAGCAGACCCTCTCCCTTGAACCTTTACTAACTAAATGGCGAGTTTAACAGGTTTATGTATGCCATAGGTGTTTGTTGGTGCATGCAGTCACGTCCTTTTTGCAATCATTGACTTGACATCTGTTTTAAGACTGGAAAATATAAAAACTTCTATTCTGTATACATGACAAGCAGGTAAAACTGATTTTCCTTTTCTGCTTAAAATAAAAAACAAGCATGACTCTACAGTTAGTCCAGCCTCACCTCCATACCAAGGTCATAGATCATATTTAAAGATGCACAGTCTGTGGTTCAACAGGTTAACTGAAGTAAGTGTGGGATGAGTGCACTTTTTTGCACTAACTGCACACAGTGAGCAAAAGATTAATTCAGTAACCTACTTATTAAAGCTGTTATGAAGTCCATTACATATATCAAACTTAATAGTCATAATGATAACCTTTATTTCTGAAAAATTCCAAATTTATGACTCAAAATGTACAGCTTCTTGTAATAGTATAAGAAAACTATGAATAAAGCTATATAATCACTGGCTTAGGCATTGTTTGTTCCCCCATGTCAACAGTTACAGTCATGAGGACACAAACCATGCTGTCTTATCTCTTACACACTCTAAGAAATACTTTATGACTATTCAGACAGTCATGTTGTAAGAGCCTTCCTTCCTTATTTGTGAATACATTCTAAGTTTTAGCGTAGACATTCAGGAAATGTTACTCCCACATTTAAGTTTTGTTTGTACATATTGTACGTGAGTTTCTTTCAGTTACCTAAATTCAGTAGTCTCCAGTCTGAAGGTGACTGATAGGGTGACCTGATGTCCTGCTATGTTTGGGATTGCACAGCATTTTGGTCTATTTTTCCTGTCTTGCATATTATTGAGACAGTGTCCTGCATTTTGACTGGTTCTATTGCTCTCTCAAAAATCCACACTGAATGACAGACAGTTTTCTAAAAGTCTGGCTCTTACCCAGTGGCTGTGAAGAAAGCAGGGAGTGCTGTCTCTCCAGGAGCTCCTGGTCATCTTATATTCTGATGCTACACCTGACCGGGAAAATTAGTCAGCCCAAAGTTTAAGGTTATGCAGATTTCAACAGGATGTTATAAATCTCGCAAAGAAAATGTGAAACTATTTATACCCATATTAAAGGCAATTCTCAGGGTTAGTTGCCTTTTTTGCCTGAATAATTTTTTTTATAATTCACATAGGGAGAATATGAAGCAACACAGTACCTGTGAGTCTCAAAAGTGATGTGCCAGTTTATATATGGATGCAACTCAGAACCAAAGAAGATTAACAGACAGATAATGTAACACTGGCTGAAATAACCAGCACTTACCGCACTGTACAGCACAGCCAATCATTTACGTCAACAGCCTGTAGTAATAGACTGGTGCTGGTCATTTTTCTGGATTCTGAGATTTCAAAAACATGTCATGTAATTGTAGAAAAGCAGTAGTCACAGCTTCAGTTAGGTGCTGGAAGTTCACAGCTTGTGTGGGCTCACCTGAAGTTGTTGCAGTGATGGAAAAAACTAACAAGATCTGTTGGTGGGTTTGTTCCCTCTTATTAATCCTTTGTATTACTGTGCTTTGATCTATCTTGTTTATCTTTGGAAAGTATCTTGATCTAAATGTATTATCTTTCTTCTTTGGAAACACAGTCCAAAGCTTTCATTTAGTCTTTCTTTAGGATAGAAAGAGGGAATACATGACTGTAAGGAAACTCTCACGTTAGAACAGCAAAACTGAATGTGTAAAGTCTATTGTGCTATTTTTAAAAGCCAGCTGATATACACATGGTCTACACATTGCATGCTGTGCCCCATGTTGTCCTGAACAAATAATCTTTTTGTCCCCCATTTGGTGTGTTAGGATCTGGTCACCCTAGTGACGGAGCAAGTCAGTGTACTCCTAATGCCAATCCCAAGCACTAGTAAACAGGGAGGACTGCGGAATGGTGAACATGCAAGGAGAAGAGGTCGTAAAAGTGGATGAGTTTCAATACCTGGGGTCAATCATCCAAAGCAATGTTATCCTGCTGGAAGCACCTATCAGAAGATGGACACACTGTGGTCATATAGGGATGGACATGGTCAGCAACAATACTCAGGTAAGCTGTGGCGTTTAAATGATGCTCGGTTGTTACTAAGGGGTCTGAATCGTGTCAGGAAAATATACCTCCACATCATTACACCGCCAGCAGCCTGAACCATTACAAAATAAGACAGGATGGATCCATGGTTTCTTGTTGTTTGGGCCAAATTCTGACCCCATCATTGGAATGTTGCAGTAGAAATCGAGACTCATTTTTCCAGTCTTCTGTTGCCCAATTTTGGTGAGCCCATGCAAACTGTAGCCTCAGTTTCCTGTTCTTAGCTGACAGGAATGGCACCCGGCATGGGCTCCTGCAGCTATATTGTTACTGTTGCCTTCCTATCAGCTGAAGCAGTCTGGCAGTTCTCTCCTGACCTCTGGCATCAACAAGGCCAATTAACCTGGAGAACAGCTGCCCACTGGATATTTTTTCTTTTTCAGACCATTCTCTGTAAACCCTAGGGATGATTCTGCGGGAAAATTCCAGTAGATCAACAGTTACCAGCCTGTCTGGCACCAACAAACATGCCACATCCAGAGACACTTAAATCCCCTTTCTTCCCCATTCTGATGCTCAGTTTGAGCTTAAGCAGGCTGCCTTGACTATGCCTAAATGCACTTCTTATTACTGGCTGATTAGATATTTGTGTTAACAAGCAGTTGAACAGGTATACCTAATGAAGTGACCAGTGAGTGCATGTGAAAGTCTTAAACAGAGTTCTCTTATTTTCACAATAATTTGCAGTAATCTATACAAAATCATAAATCACATTAGAGTTTCATGTGTTGCAAACATTGTGAGCAAAAGACATTAAGTTAATATCACTGAGAAACAAGAACAATATATTTTATAGTTGTTAGGATGAAATATATCCAGATGCAGAATTTAATCAACTTTTAAGCCAACAATTTAAACACAGCTGATGTTTTGTGTCTGAAAATTAAACAACAAAAAACAAAAAACTCAGTTTCCCAGACTCATTTGCGGTGGTGCGATCAGTCAACCAATGAAACTGTCCTGTGGAGACACCTTCCTATTTTGTGGTGTCAAGTTGACACGAGTGTTGCATGAATTACTGTCAGTCAAGCCTGAGACTAGAAGGCAACATCTGGAGATGGGTAAGAACGACCTTGATTTTTATTTGCAAATAGATACTGTTCATATGTGTTGTTTTATGAGTTTGCTGAAACAGATTAAATGCCGTATAACTTTAGTTATTTTGAGTCTGTTAAATGATAACACTTTGAATGAACTTGTTTTTAGAATATATGAGAAACCCTAGGAAGTCTGCTCTTGCAAAATGTTTGTGACATTTCATTTGTGAAGGAAGCAGCTGTTTACATCTAAAAATCCCCAATGCTATGGGAATTAATTACTCGATCTTAAAGTTCTATAATTAATCCGATCAAGATCAATATCTGCTTAAACCACCATCACGAATGCATGGTTCAGAGAAAGCAAACTAGCTTCAAAAACAGAACATGTTTAAAACAATATGTCAAGAATATGTCTTTAACACTTGAAATGGAGAAGTTCGAGGCTACTGAAAGCAGAATTAAAGGTTCAAGCCACAGCACAGGAAATAAATGATCTCAAAAGAGAAGCATATTGGTTTTGCACACAAATGATATCACTGTGGGTGGAGGGCTTCATGGTATTGAGCTGACAGTCTGTGAAGAATGACATGTCATTCTCAGAATTACATTTCATTCCCAGGCTTATTTTTAAAGTTCAAATTTAAATTTCCAGCTAAATTCATTGCATTTTTTGGTCCTGAATATAGAAGCTTGAGTGACAGTTGCAAAATATTCTCTGGCTCAAAACTTTACCAAACAGAACTGAAGTATACAATACACTGTATATGTGGTTTTTGTAGCATCTCATACTCACATTATTAAAGGATATATAAATTAATCTAAGTATTTCAGAGGTGTTGCTAAAAATTATCTTGCCAAAGACCGTAGTTCTTGTGTGACAATATCATACAGTGCAGCATATAAGCGGTTGTGTTCATGAGCAGGAAGTGGTTTTGCAACCTGTGGTTTTATATCACACCCAGCTGACAATATGTTCTACAGATTACATTTTTTTTGTACACTGAATAAACATTTTGACCGTTACCCGAATTACAGTGAAGAACAACACTGATGAAACTAAGCTTTAATACACTGTACGAGGGATGCATTTGAATTTGCTTGAAGTCAAAAAAGTGCTGTCCACCTTTACTCTGGTTCCTCAAAATGCCATTCTCTTGAATTTTATTGAGTAAAGTCTTCATTGTCTCTCTCCTGAATGCCTGAAGCTCAAGAGGAGCAGAATGAATCGTCACAACAAACAGCAGCCAGTGACGAAGAGAAGGAGACCGCAAAACAGGTACTAACCTCTGTCACTACTGATAAAATGTCAGTTGGTCTTCTGGCAGCAGTCTGGGCAATTTCCATCAGTTACAGTTAATCAGTGACTACAGACATGACTACTCAGAACGAGTTATGTGTTGTGTTTTCATTTCCCCTTTTTAGTGGATTTCAGTGGCGATTTTTTGAAGTGCTGATAGTGTGTGTACAGTCGTTTCAGCTTTATGGTTGATTGTGAAATGAGTAACAAGGAATAAGTGATTCTGCTTTGTTTTCTGAGAGCCCTAAAAAGCACAGACACATCTCACACACCACAATATTTCATTGCACATAAAGAAACTGCCAGAGCACTGCCACTCATAGCCACTATTCTGGTAAGTGAAATGAGAGGTACAATATGAGAAACACAAATTAGCTCATGAAATTTCCAAAGCTGATGCTAGTTGAAAGCCTGGTGGTTTCTGTGGTGACTTCTGGCCTGACGATAGCATCAATCCAGAACGCCGCTGACAATCATTGTGAGAATTGCGTATCAACACACTGACATCAACATCACCCACACAGTTTTCCAAAAAAAATTTCATCTGTGAAAATCAACAGAAAGTTTCGCGATGATATTTGCTCTCTGGTCTTGAGAGAGATCTTCAGCACAGGGGCTACATTATGTAGCTTACAGTGAAGACATTTCCTGTAGACAGTCATTGATGTGTAAACCTGAGAGTTTTGTGAATCACATCTAAAATACAGTGACTGAAAGCAGAGAGGCAGAATTGTATGCAAGAGTCCAATCAGAATTTTGATGCTTTCAATACCTTCTCACAGTTTTAGATACATATCCTTCTATATTATCAACCAATCATCTGTTTTGGAAATGCAGAAAACAGTGGAATTTTGAGATTTTCCCCTTTTTTATGCAAATACGATGAGAAAAGCAGATCACTGGAGCGTTATACAGAAAGCATTGTCTACAAGAACACCTAAAACAGTGGAAAGTCAGAGCTGTTAGCTGGGAACAGGAGTGAAGAGCCACTGAACTGTGACTCAGTTGGGCTATCTTGGTTAGAGGCCTGCACCTTCACTATTACTCACTCTAGGGGTTTACTTCTCGGAACCAGGAACCACATAGAGGAACTTGATTCAATATGAAACCGCCTCTAGCTGTTTTGTTGTACAATGAGTGCCGCAGAAATAGCAGCTTCTGAGTGTGGTGATTCAATGTAAAATATTGACAGCGTCCATTGCGGTATCCCTTGACATCAAATCTACTGAAATTGATAAATGCAGCTGCGAAGTGAGATCTCACATTTAAATATCTGGGGTAAATTCCGAAATCTTTGATTTCACTAGCATGAGTGACTGTCTCACCATTTCAGATGTATGAGGCACTGTTTAGATAGCAGAAGTAATACCATGGCTGTGAAAAATTGACACCTATCTGTTCGTTTTTCCACACGTACGGTTTAGTTTTTAGTTTGTCTTTTTAAAAAAAAAAAAAAAAAAAATTTAACATGAATATCAGCAGAGCTAAAATTAAGCAGCAGTCTCTCTTCTTAAGTCTCAGCTGTTTCAGACTTTTTGAAATCTTTCGAATTGACAATTTTAATTCTGCACGCCTTTTCTGTTTCATTTCTCCTTTCTTGCAAACCACAAATAGTGACATTGTCAATTTCCTATGCTGAACTTCTGGGTAATCTTGTCTTGATTCTAATTTCTTGGTAAAGTCCTCTTCAGTTTTACTGATACTAGTTTAGCAGAAAAACAAGACAAACCCACATTTTTTTCAACTCTTACAAAACAACATCGTTACTCATCAACTGTCTCACAATATAAATGGTTTGTAACACTTCACGTATGACTCTCTTCTTTTAGCTTAAGCTTGTTTTACTGAGTGACATTTGTGATACCAGTGACTGACAGTTCCAGACCAAAAACCCCACAAGTCTGCTGCATTCTCTCCAGACAGGATGTATAGCGGTTATCTATTGAAAGTAGCGGTAAAACCCTACTCTCTGATTTTGATGTTTCATTTCAACATTTGCGTCTCATGAGACTAGCCTGTATGTCTTTTTTCCCATCTGTCATATAATCCCTTCAGCTGTAAAACAGGTTTCCATATGGTGCACTGGACCATGACACATTTACAAAACATATTCATAATTTCTTTGCATGCATCTGTTTCCTCTTAACGTAGGATTCTCCCGCTGTTATTGAGATACATGACTCTACGACCGAATGCGAAGATGAAGGAAGGTCCAATCTAGTGCAGATGGAGGAGAAGACATTTGTATCAAGTTTGCACTCTTTTATGAAGGAGAAGGGTACACCCATTGAAAGAATTCCCCATCTGGGCTTTAAACAAAGTGAGTTGGCATTCATAGACACTATTCTTGCTGTTGTATAAACACAAGATCCACAGTGAATTAGAAAAAGATGTAGTTTGTTAATGTATGTGTGTTTTCTTTTTCCGCTACCAGTTAATCTTTGGAGAATCTACAAAGCTGTGGATAAACTTGGGGGCTATGATTCAGTAAGTTCTTTATTTGGCCTTTGTTCATAAAAAGGGCCTCAGTGTTAATTGGTTTTTAAGTGGAAAATAAGCTATAGGTTGGGTGCTAGAGGCGTAGAATAGCAAGCTGCCAACATATCGCTGCCTATGCTCTGTTGTCTTTGATGTTGACACTGTGGCCTAAGTTCTGAGAGTGAAACTCATAATGAGATGGAACTAGATTGAGGCTCGTGTTGACCACCATCACTTTGTCCCAGGGTGTTAGTAGAACAATATAAGCCACCTACGTTAGGACAGGTTCAAAAATGAAAGTGTTTTTATCGGTACTGAAAACCAGCAGACATGACATTTAAAGGCTCAGTAACCACTGCCCTTCCTCAACTACATTTTTAAAATTAGATAAGTCAGTAAATATACTGAGATTCAATCACGTGAGGCAAAAAATGTTTATGATTTCATCACAGAACGAGCACAAAAAAAGATACTCGATAATCACTTCCTTAACTTGTGGTAATCAGAACTGATGTAAACCTTTGGATTTTGAACTTCCTAAAAGCCATCCCCCATGCATAAAAAAAGGATTGTTGTATAAACCCAGTTCCAAAAAGGTTGGCACACTGTGTAAAATATAAATTCAAACACAATGCAATGATTTGCAAATCTCATAAACCAATATTTTATTCACAAAAGAATACAGAAAACATATCAAATGTTGAAAGTGAGACCTTTTACTGTGTACCCTGTAGTGCAGCAGTTTGTGCATTTGCCTTCCAAGCAAAAGGTCCCTGGTTTGATTCCAGGTGGGGACAAAAGCCCCTCTCACCATGGACAGTTGTGTCAGGAAGGGCATCTGGCATAAAATCTCTGCCAAATTACCAATGCGGATTAATCCACTGTGGCGACCCCCGTATTTCATGAAAAATACTGGCACCAACACGTCTCAAAAAAACTGGGGCGAGGGCCGTGTTTACCACTGTTTAGCATCCTGCTGCATCATGCATCATGCTGTTGTAATAGCAGTATTATGCGGTTTAGCATTGTCTTTAAGAAATATGCAAGGCCTTCCCTGAAAAAGATGTTGTCTGGAGGGGACCATATGTTGCTCTAAATACTTTCATCACTGATGGTGCCCTGCCTAATGTGCAAGTTGCCAGTACTATAGGCACAAATTCACCCCCATACCCTCGGAGATCCAGGCTTTTGAACTAAGCGTCGCTAACAAGCCAGATGGACGCGGTATCCATGATTTCTAAAAAGAATTTAAAATTTTAATTTCTGACCACAGAACAGTTTTCCACTTTTCCTCAGTTCATTTTAAAGGAGCTTTGGCCCAGTGAAGATGGTGGTGTTTCTGGATCATGTTCACATATAACTTCTTCTTTGCATGTTAGAGCATTTGTCGGGATTGGAGGTGTTTTGGACCCAAAAACAGACTGAACTCAGACATAAAAGCAAACACAGATTTATTGAAAGATTTATTGTAAGAGCTAGATAGCTCGAGTGGCAGGGGTGATCTGATTTAGCTAGATTGGTTCTCCACAGGATTGGAAGTCCAGATGTGTCAGAGAGTGGATCAAGTGGATTCTGAGAGCAAGTGCAGTCCAAGGTCGTGAAGTGAGAGGAACAGAGGATGGATAACTGGGCAGGCAGAACTGGAGTGAAAAAAGACTGATTACTAGTTGACAAATATTAAAGCCTGGTTTACTACTAAGCTGTAGCTACTCGCTAGTGGAGTCTTCTTGAGTCTGCAGGACTTATATGTCCAGATGATGATTAACCAGCCACAGGTATGCAGCCTCCACTCTGCCCAGACCTGACTGCACCCAGAACTAAGCAGAATAATTAGTGACCCCAACCCCAGAGACAGAGCGATAGAGAAAAGTAGGAGAGATAGAAAATCAATCCAAATCTGGAGGGCAGGGGACCATGACAGCTTTAACTTTTTTTAGCATTTGTGGATGGCACAGCCAACTGTGCTCACAGACTGTGATTTCTGGAAGTGTTCCTGAGTCCATGCAGTGATTTCTATTACAGAATCATGCCTGTTTGCAATGCAGTGCTGCCTGAGAGCTTGAAGATCACCAGCATCCAATATTGGGTTTTGGCTGTGTCCCTTATTTACAGAGATGTCTCCAGATTCTTGAAATCTTTTGATGGTATTATGTACTGCAGATGATGAAATATTAATAGTCTTTGCAATTTTACATTGAGGAACATTATTCTATAACTGCAATTTGTAGATGCAGTTTCTGGCAGATTGCTGAAACTCTGCCAATCTTTATTTTTGACAGACTCTGTCTCTCTAGGTGCTCTTTTTATACCCACTCACACTATTGGCCTGTTGTCAATTAACTTAATTAGCTGCAACACGTTCCACCAGCTGTTTTATTTTAGTACCACTTACTTTTCCAGCCTTTTGTTGCACTTGTCCCAACTTTTTTGAGATGTGTTGCTGCCATCAAATTCAAGATGAGCTGGTATTTTTCATGAGATAGTAAAATGTCTCACTTTAAACATTTTATTATATTTTCTGTGTTCTTTTGTAAATAAAATATTAATTTATGAGATTTGCAGATCATTGCATTTTTAAAAAAAAATATTTTATACATCATCCTTTTTGAAATTGGGGTTGTAACAATAACTGACATTAAATGTTTTAAATGTTAACGTGTTCTGCTCTTTGCTAACCAACAGGTGACAGCACGACGCCTCTGGAAGAAAGTGTACGATGAGCTGGGAGGAAGTCCCGGCAGCACCAGTGCTGCTACTTGCACTCGCAGACATTATGAGAGGTGGGAGTGACTCTGTTTCTCACTAACTTTTTGATTCAATCCACTGACGATTATCTGAATCTAAACTGTGTTCCTTATGTGACAGGCTGGTGCTTCCCTTTGAGAGGCACATAAAAGGAGAGGAAGACAAACCTCTACCTCCAAGCAAACCACGAAAGCCATACAAGAGAAATCTGGATAGCAAGATGACAAAGGCAGAAGGGAAGAGGAAAAGGACTCAATCAGAGAGAGATGGGAATCCTGAGGTAACAAATTACAACTCAGATGAAAGTCTAAAGACAGAAGTGTTTGTTTATACTGTGTTCTAAAATTCTCCCTCTTCATCTTGCAGTTACTTGCCCAGAGAAGTCCAGAAGCTTCCTGCCAAAATGAAGCTGTAATACATCCTCACTCTGCTCTTTGGGCTGACCCTTCTGATAGACACCACTCTGAGCCAAACAGAGCCACCAGTAATCTCTGCACTTCTGTTTATGCGCACCTTCTCCAGGTCCCGACATCCAGCTCTTGGATTGCTCATTTACCATCTGCAACTGGGGAGGTCATCTCTCCTCTGGAGAAAAAAAAACGAATGGCTCAGGCTAGCCTTAATTTGCCGCTAAGCTCTCAGAGCGAGGATAAAGAAAGGCCTTCCGTCATCCACTGCTCCCAGTCTCCAGCCAGGGCTTCTTCCAGCAAGAACGGCAACTCCTCTGATGGCTCCCCACTCCCCTTGTCCTCCTCTTCTTCCCGTAGCCCGTCCCCTTACTCTGTTTCATCAGAGGACAGTCCAGGAAGGAGTGAAGATAAACCTGCATCAAGCTCAGAAATTCCCCAAAACAGTTCTGTCAAAAATCTATCAAGCAGTAGTGAGGATAGCAAGACTGTTAGTAAGATATACAAAGACCCTAAAGGACAGAATAAGGATGTTTCTCAAGTCAGCTCTGACTCAGTTAAAAACCAAGTTAAAGACTCTACCTGGAAGCTCTACAAAGGGGCTGGAAAGTATTTTCATCATTCTTTCCATCCTTCTTCATTCTCCGTGAAATCTGACTGGGCTCCAAAATCTACCTCTAGTTTTACCAAAGTTATTCCAAAATCTGTGCAGCCCCTACGACCCACTCCTATTCGGCCTAGTTACAAAATTCACCAGGGCAGGTTGCTTCAGCAGGACGACTCACTGACTTGTGCAAAGAAGCTGAACAACCTGGCACCATGGCCTTATCAGGCAGAGAAGAGGGAAAAATCAAGGACAATGCAACAAAAAGTTCCTCCCACTCAGCAGAATCTATCCCATTCCACAGCCACCCTGCCAGCAACATGTGTCCTGTCAAGCTTCGATAAATCCGGCAGAGACTCCAGGCAACAACCTCCACTGCACCCTGTATTTCTCCCCAACAGAATGAGACTACCTCACTCTCAGCTAATGTACCGGCATGTACCAATGGGTCCACCTCACTCTGCTCTCATTGGGTCCACTCTTTACCCCTATCCCTACTCCATTCCTCTGTTAAATCCACAAAATGGATATGCCGTTCCTGCCATGAATCCCATCTATTCTCACAAGCTGTGATTTTTTTTTTTTAATGTCAGATCCTGATTGAGTTACTTAACAAAAATAGTGATGAAGATGATAATAAAGATCACAATAAAGTGGGAGAAAATTTTTCAAAAGGCCTTAATTGTATTTTAAACATTGTATATGTGTATACACAAATGTTTTCACTCACAACCAGCCACCTTTGGGAAATTACTACAGCTGATTGACTATGTGGATCTTCAAAAAAGCCAAATGGTGCTGAAGGGGGATAAAATCAGAGCAGTGATTGCTAGAGATATTTATAGCAACCAATGAAGCATGTGGAAAACATGTCGTCAAACTGCATCCAGGAGGTGCACTATTTCTAAAGAAATTACTGTATGCAATTTTTTTTTAGCTGCTACACTAGTGTCAAATAATGTAACCTGTACAATATGGATTAAAAACCAAAGCATCAGTTATTTTTGTTTCTTTGCATTTTACCTAGAGAATATTTTAATGATATGTCTGTAATATTACTAAAATAAATCTGAAAATCAGTTTAGCTCAAAATAACAGCGACACCACAGTCATTCTCAGTTGCACAGTTTCAGTATTTTGTTTTTGAAAGAGAAAAAACCCTCTAATGTTTCTTATTGTACTGTACAGTGAAGTCTGCTGAATATTATTATAAATGCTGAATGGGATGTGTCTTATGCCAGTGTTAAATATTAAAAGAATACATGTAAGCACTTCTTTTTATTCAAATGTATTTAAAGAACAAGGTTAAACAAATAAACATGAAAATTAAAAGCCTTTATCTTTTATTTTCAAGTGAACACTGAACTTTTATTCTGGGCTCCTGCATGATTTAATCTTGTTCTTCTGCATTAAGGAGACTGCAGCTTCTGAGTCATGCGGTGAGACCTAGGTGCAACCCTGCAGGTCTGATTAAGTCCAGATAAGCTCAGAGGATGCTGCCTTGAGAGCTAGTGTGCAACACTGAACATTACATTGTGGGTGCAGTGAGAAATGTTGCCCATGATCATTGCTGGTAAAAACAAATAAAGCACTATGAAGCAAGATAAATGAAGAGTGAAGAGGAAGAGGAAATTGGACAAATGAGATTCTGCTGCGGGCCACAGTCTGAAACAGCTGGAACAGGCAGATGATAGTACTTCTGCAGAGTAAAACAGACAGTTATGCAGGGGGCAGATGTTGCTTTGGGAAATATGTGTGCCAAGCTCACTTCCATAGTTTGAGAGCATAGACATCTATTGTAATATATTTGATGTTCTCATCATCTCTGAGATATATTTTAACATCATTTTCTGCTCCCCCCCTAAAAAAATTATATTCACTTTATTTATTCACAACATATACATATCTACAGTTGAAACCAGAAGTTTACATACACTGTGTAAAAAAGACACAAACTTTTTTTTCTCACTGTCTGAAATTAAATCAGACTAAACTTCTCCTGTTTTAGGTCAATTAGGATTCCCAAAATTATTTCTATTTGCTAAATGATGCAATAATGAGAGAGAGAATATTTTAGAAAGATTTTTATTCATTTCTTTGAAGTCAGAAGTTTACATACACAAAGATTACTATGTCTTTAAACTATATGGGAAAGCCCAGATGATGATGTCATGGCTTTGGAAGCTTCTAATAAGTTAACTGACAACATCTGAGTTAATTGGAGGCACGTCTGTGCATATATTTTAAGACCACACTCAAACACAGGACTTCCTCCTTTGACATTATGGGAAAATTGAAAGAAATCAGTCAAGATATCAAGACGAGAAATGTGGAGCTCCACAAGTCTGGTTCATCCTTGGGTGCAATTTCCAGATGCTTGAAGTTGCCACGTTCATCTGTTCAAACAATTATCCGCAAGTATAAACAACATGGGAATGTCCAGCCATCATACCGCTCAGGAAGGAGACGGGTTCTGTGTCCCAGAGATGAACATATTTTGGTCCGAAACATATGAATCAACCCCAGAACCAAAGCTAAAGACCTCGAGGAGTCCTGTACCGATATGGGCTAAAAGGCCACTCAGCCAGGAAAAAGCCTGTACTCCAAAAGCAACACAAAAAAGCCAGATTACAGTTTGCAAACGCACACAGGGACAAAGACCCTAATTTCTGGAGACATGTCCTATGGTCTGATGAAACTAAAGTGAAACTGTTTGGGCATAATGACCATGTGGAGGAAAAAGGGGGAAGCTTGTAAACCTGAGAACACCTTCCCAACTGTGAAGTATGGGGTGGCAGCATCACGTTGTGGGGCCTGTTTTGCTGCGGGAGGAACTGGTGCACTCCATAAAATAGATGGC
>VUQH01074085.1:0-12470 GCA_015106775.1 Etroplus canarensis
TCTCCAGGCTTTCTGAAGGTCTGTCAAAGTTTTTCTTTGGACACTGGCTACTTTTTCAATCATTTTCAGTCCAGTCTTTGTATCTGAGCATTTTCAGAGGAATGCTTTTTTGTTTGTTAAGTCACTTGACACTGACCTATGAATCATTCAAGCATAAAAAAGGAACCTAATACAAGGAATTTAGCACCGTTGTAGCTACACATAACAGACAACTTAGCAAAGAACCAATTTTAATTTATAACTTTAGGCACTTTGTTACTAGTAGCCTGTTGCAAATATACATAATTTGTTCCCATGTCTGTGTTTGAATCTATGAAAAATGCCAAAGATAACACAGTTTGACAGGCATAAAATAGTATTTATGCACCAACAAATTGATTCTCAAAGAGCTCTTAATCGAAAACTTGGCACAGTGTGCAATGTGTCCCCAATTAGAGGAAACTGGAGAAGTGGAGGACAACAGAAGAAGAAGCAGGCCTAAAAATTATCTACAGGAGATGAACAGTATTTGAAAGTTATGGCCTTAAGAAATATGAAAAAATCAAGCAAAGACCCAACACAGGACCTGAGAGATACATCTAGCCTTTTAGTTGTTCCATCTACTGTTCGCCAAAGCCTCATCAGAAATGGTCTCAATGGAAGGGTGGCTGTCAGAAGCCACTCTTAAAGAAAAGATGAAGAATGCCAAATTACGTAAGAACTGGTCTGACAATCAGGGCCAACAGGTCTGATGGAGTGATGAATCCAAACTTTCATCAATATGTACAGAGGAGGTCAAGAGAGAGGCAAACATTGAGTGTCTACAATCATTTATAAGACACAGTGGAGGCTCTGTCATGGTTTGGGGCTGCATTTCAGCCAGTGGTGCTGGATATCTTCTCAAAATTGATGAAATTATAAATGCAGAAAAGTACTGTCAGACTTTGAGCCTTTATTCAATATCATCTGGAAAGTGTCTGATAAGCAACAGCTTCATTTTTCAACATGACACTGATCCCAAACAGTAACAACACAGTAAAAGCCTATCTGGATAGAAAAACACATAATGGAACCCTATCAGTCATGGACTGGCCTACCCAGAGCCTTGACATCAATATTACTGAAGCAGTATGGGATCATCTTGACAGCGAATGAAACAAAAGGCAGCCAAGATCCAAAGAAGAGCTTTGGAAAAACCTTCAAGAAGTCTGGAGAACTATTCCTTAAGACTACCTAAAGAAATGAACAATAAAGATTAACCAAGAAATTTTAGGCTGTGTTAAAGAATAAAGGTGGTTGTATGAAATACGCTTTACTACTTTCTTAATCCCAGGGGGGATTGCAATTCTATTTCTGTTTACACATTTCGAAAAATCAGTAGAAGCAAGACAGAATACATGTGCATGAATGAAAGTGAGGCAGGTGGAATGGTGAAGATGCAAAGAGTAGAGGTAGTGAAGGTGGATGAGTTTAAATACCTGGGGTCAAACATCTAAACCAACGGACAGAGCACAAGAGAGGTGAAGAAGAGAGTGCAGGCAGGGTGGAGTGGGTGGAGACGAGTATCAGGGGTGCTTTGTGACAGAAGGATAGCAGCAAGAGTGAAAGGAAAGGTTTACGAGACGGTAGTGAGACCTGCTGTGATATATGGTTTGGAGACGGTGGCACTGACAAAAAGATGGGAGGCAGAGCTGGAGGTGGCAGAATTGAAGATGCTGAGATTTTCACTGGACGTGACCAGGATGGACAGGATTAGAAATGAGTACATCAGACGGACAGCTCAGGTTGAGAAGTTTGGAGATAAAGTCAGAGAGGCAAGGCTGAGATGGTTTGGACATGTGGAGAGGGGGGATAATGGATATATTGGACAAAGGATGTTGAACATGGAGCTGTCAGGCAGGAGGAGAAGCAGAAGACCACAGAGGAGGATAATGGCTGTAGTGAAGGAGGACATGAAGATAGTATGATATGGAGGCAGGTGAACTGGAGCAGTCAAAAAAAGAAGAGGAAAACCTAGTTCCTATTTCCATTCAGTGTCCGAGCGAACTGGTGCTGTAACTTATTACATTGGCAAAAATGGGAAGGAAATAAGCTCTACTCATTGACTTTTATATTAATATTTAAACGCTCAGTCAATTTGTAATAAAGAAAGGTGGACATTCACGAGCGTGTATTTAAACAGTGGATATTTTAGGATTTTGTCTCTAGTTATTAAGCCGCTGGCCAAGAAAACAAAATCAGCATACTCTAGCCTGAATCTTAAAGTTAAAATATTGGCCCCTGGCACAAATATCGGATCCTGTTAGAGTTATATAGGAGCAGTGATGTAAGCAGTTTCTACTCACCTTGATGTCTGTAGAAACGAACAGAGGGTCCCGCTGCTCCCTCAGGGCTGGAAAAAAGGCAGGTAAAAATGTTAACACCCTAATAAATCTAACAGTCAAGGAAAATCAAAGACAAACAAAAGGCTACACAACACGAAAACGTCTAATTTGACACATGTGATTTGTGGTTACATCACAATGACAGGCAGTTATTATGCAAGAACCGCAAAACTAGAAAAGGGCAGACTGAAAGAAAACTGCCAGCTAGCTTGAAAATAGTCTGTTTCTTACTTTATTTTCGTCACTCAGGTAAAAGTGTTGAAGTGAGCGGTCGAACAAACACAACAGGGACTTTCCATATGTGTTTTGGGTATAAAGCAGAAAGTTCCGGTCTTACCGTGTTATTTCTTGGAGTCAGTCTGGGTTTTGGTCGGACCCACCCGAAGTTTGAGCTCTCAACAGCGTCTGTTTACAGAGGAGTAGCTGACTGACCGGCAGCACGCAGGATGCCTTCACGGCACCTCGATAAGCTAAGACTTTTTGGAATCCTGAATATTACTAAATGTATATATTACAAAAACAAAACAGCTCTTACTTGACACGACTTTGTTGCCTTGCTTTTCATGTCTTACGTATTAGACTTGCTATACATAGCTTCTTCGTAGTTCATACGTTCTTTAAACTGTGTAATAACCTCCGTTTTTACCTTTCCAGTTCCAGGATATCCAATAGTCGTGAAGGCAGCACAGCAAACAGGAGTTTACTTCCTACTTAATAGAAAACCCAGATTAAAGGGACAAAAATACATTTAAAGTAAAAAAGCAACTACAATAACAATTTATATTCTTAAACTCTGAATTAAAGAACTAATCATAATACTTCAGTTTCCCGTGATCCGTCAGATGGTTACATTGAGTGTTTTCACCACAAGAGGACACCATTGATTCATAGGACACACTATTATATTGACTATGTATGCATCCATGTTTCTTTACTCATATGCATATAGTAAAACGTACCTTCGGCTGCTCCGAGGGGTCGCCACAGCAGATTTAATCCACATTGATAATTTGGCAGAGGTTTTACGCCGGATGCCCTTCCTGACACAGTCCTCCATGGTGAGGAGGACTTGTGTCCCCACAAGTGAATGTGTAACTGCACTGCACTGTGGAGACACTAATTATGATGTTTTTTATTTTAATCTGTCCTGGCAGGGTTTCATTTTATTAATGAGAAAATATGACTAGTGTGTGTTCGTCTACTGATTCTTTCCCCACAGACATTTACCTTACAACTGGCAAATCATCAAACTTTTTTTGTGGCCCAATTAAATCATCAGAAAGGTCATCTTTAGCCTGATTTATGTAAAGATGATCCAAATTAATTTCATAATAGTAAATTATAGAAGAAAAATAATCTTGCACTGAGGTGCAAATGCACAGTTAAAATTAAATACATTTTTGGTATTGTATTAGGTAATTATTGATGTGTGTATACTTTATATCTCACCCAGTCCCAAATACAAAAGAAAGCCCACTTGGCAAATTCTATTAAGCCTCTTGAGCAAAAAAAACCAAAAACAGTTCTACAAACTATAAATGTCAAAATGAGACTTCAGCTGAGCAATATACACTGTAATCCATCATTTTCACTTCTTTATTTCTGCTACTGAATTCCCACTCTTGTTTCCAGATGGGATGGAGAAGTGAAAGACAGCTGGGTCAATTATTCTTGTTTCTGTGTGGGAGACAGAAGTGAAATATCACGGATGCATACATTTGTGAATTCTGTGCCAAATTTCCCCCCTTTAATGGTACCACATGTTCTCGACATTGGAGTTTTCAGGATTATGGAACACTCTGCATTGAGGCTTAGGATCAAACAGGCTCCTGTCTCATTAAACTTCCAGTAACCCATCATCTTGTGATGATTAACCTGGCTCAGACTTACTGAAAGTCAGTCATGAGAAGAAGCTTTGTCTCATAAAAGAGGCACATCAGAGGATTGCTGTGTGCACACACACACACTACAGCGACCGCTGCAAAATGACAACGAGCCTGATCTGCACTTATGGTTTCATTAATGTGCAGGATAAAGGGCTGCCACTCTTTGTTTTTCAGACAAAAGTGGTCTTTTTTTTGGCTTGGTTCTAACACTAAAACACAGATATACTTTTCAGCTTGGAATTTACTGCAGAAGAAGTGGGAAAAATGCAAAATCTCTCTCTGAAATTACTAAAAAACATCGTGTATTCACAGCGATTCACTTTTTCCACATTTTGTTGTGTTACAGCCTTATTCCAAAAATGCATTCTTTCCCTCAAAATTCAACACATAACACCTCATAATGACAATGTGAAAAAAAAAAAGTTTCTGTAATGTTTGCAAATTTATTTAAAAAAAAAACAAACAAAAAAACACAACAAGAAATCACATGTACATAAGTATTCACAGCCTTTGTTGATACACCTTTGGCAACAATTACAGCCTTATGTCTTCTTGAATATGATGCCACAAGCTTGACACACCTGTCTTTGGGCAGCTTCACCCATTCCTCTTTGCATAACCTCTTAAGCTCCATCAGGTTGGATGGGCAGCGTCTGCGCACAGCTATTTTCAGATCTCTCCAGAGATGCTCAATTGGATTCAAGTCTGGGCTCTGGCTGGGCCACTCAAGGACATTCACAGAGTTGGCCTGAAGCCACTGCTTTATCATCTTGGCTGTATGCTTAGGGTCATTGTCCTGTCCTCTTGACCCCAGTCTGAGGTCAAGAGTGCTCTGGAGCAGGTTTTCATCCAGGATGTCTCTGTACATTGTTGTATTCATCTTTCCCTCTATCCTGACTAGTCTCCCAGTTCCTGTCGCTGAAAAACATCCCCACAGCATGATGCTGCCACCATGCTTCAGGTGATGAGTGGTGTCTGGTTACCTCCAAACATGACGCCTGGAATTCACACCAAAGAGTTAAAGCTTTGTCTCATCAGACCAAAGAATTTTGTTTCTCATGGTCCGAGAAGCCTTCGGGTGCCTTTTGGCAAACCAGGCAGACTGCCACGTGCCTTTTATTAAGGAGTGACTTCATCTGGCCACTCTACCATACAGGCCTGATTGGTGGATTGCTACAAAGATGGTTGTCCTTCTGGAAGGTTCTCCTCTCTCCACAGAGGAACACTGGAGCTCTGACAGAGTGACCATCAGGTCCTTGGTCACCTCCCTGACCAAGGCCCTTCTCGCCCGATTGCTGAGTTTACACAGCTGGCCAGCTCTGGGAAGAGTCCTTGTGGTTCTAAACTTCTTCCGTTTACAGATGATGAAGGTCACTGTGCTCACTGAGACCTTCAAAGTAGCAGAAACTTTTTGTTACCCTTCCCAAGATTTGTGCCTCAAGACAGTTCCTTTGACTTCATGCTTGGTTTGTGCTCTGATATGCACTGTCAACTGTGGGACCTTATATAGACTGGTGTGTGCCTTTCCAAATCATGTCCAATCAATTGAATTCACCACAGGTGGACTCCAATTAAGCTGTAGAAACAGCTTAAAGATGATTAGTGGAAACAGGATGCACCTGAGCTCAATTTTGAGCTACATGGCAAAGGCTGTGAATACTTACGTTTATGTGATTTCTTGATTTTTCCTTTTTAATAAATTTGCAAACATTTTAAAAAACTTTTTTCACATTGTCATTATGAGGTGTTGTGTGTTGAATTTTGAGGGAAAGAATGAAGTTAATCCAGTTTGGATGTAACACAACAAAATGTGGAAAAAGTGAAGCGCTGTGAATACTTTCCAGATGCACCGTACATGTACGCTGATCTTTAAAGCAAAAACAAAGAATAAACTTTCCCCAAATTTAGCTTACCTTTTACTGAGAAATAAGAACTTTCATTTCTTCTTTCATTTCTGTACCTCTTCTCATGAATTTGAGGTCATAAAGTCCTCACTTTACTGGAGATTATCTCCTTTTCTTTCACTGCCTGCTCCTCAAACTAATGAGTGGGAATATGAGAGAAGCTTGGTATCAGTTCTTGTAACATGAGATCATTCTCTGATGTGAAAAGGGCATCTTTTTTTCGTGGTCATGCATGTGGGAGGTTCACACGTCACTGCTTCACGTCAGATTCGTCACATTTTAAATTGCATTTGATCTGAACACAGGAGGAAGGAGAAAAGTGGAGAGTGGTCAAAAGAGAGAATAGAGGTGCAGCAGCTGAAGTTCAGTTTGGGTTGTTGCCCACCCGTATTACTTTCATAAGAACTGAGAGGGTAATTAGTAGCCAGCTATTGCTAATCAAATAGATTTCTTTAATTGATCGTAGACCAGTGTGGCCGCCTCTATAAAAGCAGAAATTTTGGCAGTTTGCTGGTCTGGAGCATTCAGATGTGTAATAACGCGATGCCAAAATCATCTCAAGAGTGAACGTCCCATCAAATTCACCCCAAGGCCAGACTGTGCAATGCTCAGAGAAAGTGTGAAAAAACCCAAAAGCTACATCTCAGATTCTACAGGCCTCAGTTAGCATTTGAAATGTTTAGGTTCATGACAGTAAAATTAGAAAAAGACGGACCAATTATGCCTTGTTTGGAAGAGTTTCCAAGAGAAAGCCTCTTCTCTTAGCTTAGGTTTTCAGTGTTGCATATCAACAAACTGCAAGACTTCTGGAATAATGCCCTCTGGACAGACGAGCCCAAAATGGAGAAGTTTGGCTATAGTGCACAATGCCATGTTTGGTCAAAACCAAATACAGTATATTAGCGCAAACACCTCACGCCAGCTGCCAAGCACAGTGATGGATGGGGTGATGATTTAAACTTGATTTTCCGCCACAGGACCTGGGCACCCTGCAGTCATTGAGTCAACCATGAACTCCTCTCGACATAGAGGTATTCTTGAGTCAAGTAAGGGGCCATCTGTCCGACAGCTAAAGCTTTGCTGAAACTGGGTCATGCAACAGGACAATGATCCCAAGCACGGCAGCAAATCTACAAGAGAACGGCTGAAAAAGAAAAGAATCATGGTACAAAATTCATTCACAATGATGTGAGAGACTGATGAAGTCATACAGAAAATTGTTATTTCAAGTTATTGCTGCTAAAGATGGTTCTACGAGCTATTGAACCATGGGGTGTACTAGTTTTACACAGGACTGCACCTTTTTTCACAGGATTGTAGATATTAAATCCTCCAAAGTTGAAAAATAAGTGCATTTATCTCCCAGATTTGGAGCTAGATAAAAAAGAACAAATAAATTATATTTATCCATGCAAGAGGAAGGTGAAAGATCCACAGCCTGATATAATCTAACAGTCTTGGACATTGCTCTCAGATTCACACCTATTAAAAATAATTCTTCGCCTCACACCTACTCCCTCTGAAGTCACAAAAATCAACCCTGACCCACTGCTGGATCTCTGTTCCAGAAATGCCCACAGATGGCTTGATACAATAAAACACTGGGTTTAATCTGCATGTCAGAGGAGAATTTCATGCATGACCATCATGGGAATTTTCCCACAACTTTTCATGAATAGGCTTGCAATACTATCAACTCAGCTCAATCAAAAACATTATAGCCTAAAGTCACGTTTATGATGAAGCCCATTGAACACATGCAAATTCAGTTTTAGAAAAAAAAATGTCTGCACTTTCGCTCCTTCAAAAAATATTTCAGCCTGCAGACATTTTTGGTATGAAAACTTGATTAATATCATACGTAGAAACAAAAACTATTATTCAACTGTCTGTTATCATCATAACTAGATTAATTTGGCATTTTTAATTTGAATATACACCCTATGGACAAAAAAGGTGCCACACCTCTCATCATTAAATTCTGGTGTTTCATTCAGTCCAATTGCTACAGGCGTGTAAAATCAAGCACCAAGCCATGCAGGCCACCTTTACATTTCTGAAAGACTTGGTCATTCTAAAGAGCTCACTGAATTCAAGAAAGGTACATTCATATAATGCTGCTGTTGTAACTAATTCCATGATCAACTGTAAGTGGTATTTTTGCAAAGTAGAAGGATTTAAGAACCACAGCAACTCAGCCATGAAGTGGGAGACCACTTTAAGTTACAGAGCATGGTCATTGAGTGCTGAGGCGTATAGTGCATAAAACTCTGCTAACTTAATAAAATTCTCTAGCATCAGTACAAAAATTTTGAGCTGGGAGCGTTGTGGCAACAGCATGCAGGCCTTACATCACCAAGCACAATGCTAAGGTGTTGGAAGAAGTGGTGTAAAGCACAATGCCACTCGACTCTGCAGCAGCATAAATATGTTCTATGGAGTGACAAATCACACTTTTCTGTATGAAAGTGTGGTGGACAAGTCCGGGTTTGGCAAATGCCAGGAGAATTTCACCTGCCTGACTGCATTGTGCTAACTATAAAGTTTGGTAAAGGATAATTCAGTTGAGTTGTTTTTCTGGGCTTGGTCTGGGCCATTTAGTTCTAGTGAAGGGAAATCTTAATGCTTCAGCTTATTGAGACATTTTGGACAATTCTTTGCTTCCAACTTTGTTGGAACAATTTGGAAAAGGCTCTTTTCTGCTGCAGCATGAGTGCGCCTTAGTGCACAAAACAAGTGTTATAAAAGCAGTATTCAACAGTTACATGTATGTAAAATTGTTGTACCTTGATGTCACCTTCAAAGGATGAGGGTACCTTGAAGTGCAACATGTCTGGGCATGTCTTGAGAAGGGGAGTGACTTGTCACCTTCAAAGGATGAGGGTACCTTGAAGTGCAACATGGCTGGGCATGTCCTGAGGAGGGGAGTGACTTGTCGGGACACCCTTAAGTTTAAGTTTAGGTTCCCTTGATGTCTGCGTGTGTAAACAAAAAAATGTGTCTAGCACCACCTGAACTCCACGTTCAGGCTTTGGTGCAATTTTTGGTTTGAAAAGGCCTGCGGTCTAGGCTGATGACTCCAGGGTCGCGGGCCCTGCGCAGGGATGTTACGGGTGGACGGGATACTAGTTGGTGGAGGTAATGCACTCTGTTTGCCAACTGCCAATAAAATTTACAAGAAGAAGAAGAAGAAGAAGTCAGTGTGTGTGCTGTGTGTGTGTATCGTGAAGAAGTGTCTGTATGCTGTGAATGTTTTGTCTCCTGTTAGAGTTATAATAAAGGAGTTAACGCTGTTTACTATTCAACTCTGCACAAGAAATTTACAATAACAAGGTTCATAAAGGTATGACTAGGTGAGTTTGATGTGTAAGAGCTTGACTAGCCCACATAGAACCCTGACCTCAACCCCACCCAACAACTTTGGAATGAACTAGAACAGAGATATTTCATCATGTATTTTTAATTGAATTAAATGTCTCACTTTCAACATCTGATATGTTTTCTATGTTTTTTGTGAATAAATGTATAAGATTTACAAATGTATACATTTTGTTTTTATTAATCTTTTATGCAGCATCCTAAATTTTTTGGAATTGGGGTTTTAGCATGGGATGTCATAAAAGCTCCTCTGTGGGAAATGGGCTGGTACTTAAAAATGCTTTTCTACTCTAACTGAACACTCAAAATACTTCTCACTACATGTCTCATGCACCCATTCATGCAGTGCTTTATATGCCTCTATCACACACATATTCACGCTAAGATCACTGCATCTGGAACAATTTTGCATTTAGCGTCTTGCCCAAGGACACTTTGGCATGTCAACTGGAGGAGCTGGGGATCGAGCCATCGACCTCTGGACTGGGATACGACCCGCTCCACCTTCTGAGCCACAGCCACCCCAAATAAAGTTTGTCTTTATAGTATATACAGTATTTCATGTATCACATCCATACTTGATCCATTTTCTTCTGCTGATCTAATGGAATTTACAATTTAAAAAATACAGTTCAATGAAACATTTTGGTTTATTTTTTGGGATGTTTTGTGGTCTGGGGCAACACGGTACTTGCACTTTATGTCCATCTCCTATCATCCCCTTTCTTATTATATGAAATTGTAATTTGCATGGAGTAACTTCACGCATATTATGTTCAGATATTATACCTGCTTAAAACCAAAACCAAACACACTAATGATTTTCAGACAGTTTATCTGATGTACATGTGTTCTTGGTACTGATAGAAATTTCCTATGAATTTAATGTATGTAAAATGTGTATCAATTCACAAACAATATGGGCCATGTGGTGGAAATTAAATATTATGACAAAATGGATTTCAGAAGAAAACGTTTGTCTATGTAGCCCAAATCATCACCCTTCCACCAATGTACTTGACAGTTGGTATGGGGTATTTTTGCTGATATGCTGTGTTTGGGTTTTGACATGGTGCTGTGCACTGTAGCCAAATCTTGTTCACATCTTGTTCTGCTTCAGTAGAAACAGTCATACTCGCTGCATTTGATTACAAGCACCTGGCTGCTACTTTCCCTCTTAATTCCTGGGGAAGCAGAACGGGTATATTTATTTTTTGCCCGGACTGCATGTAATCCTGTGAAAACTTTACCATCACTGTACAAACATAGCTGACCAAAACCCAATGACCTCAATATTGGAAGAGAGCATGCTTAGTTGCAAAGAACACAGGTACAAAGTTTAGTGTTATAATTAATAATAACCACTGCTCTGTATTTGATTTTAATCCAATTTTCGGATTGAGGATAATGAAAGGCAAACCTTTATTGCAGGTTGTTGCATACAAAACTCAAATCCAGAAACATACAATCTTCAGCATAAACATAAGATAACTGGCTAGGAGAACACTCAGGGAGGTAAACACCAAGACAAAGACTGAGGGCAAGACAGGGCTATATATACAAACAGACAGACTCATGACAAATGAGGAACAGGAGGGAGGGGAACACAGGTGACAGCAATTAAGAAGCCAAATTAAACACAACACATATGATACAGAAACCATCAAAGTAAAATAGAAAGTGCAGAAGGAACAAAGTAACTGACAAAAACTCAAAGACAACATGCAGGAAAATTACAGGTGAGGCTGGGATACTAAAAAAAAATATAAAGAACACAGGAAACTGAACTACAACCAAGACTCAAAGAAACTAGAATCTAAATACAAAAAGAGGAAACAAGAACCTAAAGATCCCAGAAACTAACAAAAACTCAAACCCAAAACAAGAACATACTGTACCATGACACCATCTTTCACTTGCAATTTTTTTCCATTCATGATTAAACTTATTATTAGTAATCAGAACTGAAGGTTTGGTTACTCGTTATGTTTCAGATAAATTGCATTATTATAGGTCAATACACCCAGCAGTATATGAGTAATTAAAATCCCCCACAACCACAACATGCATTGCATTGTTGCAACTGTTGCACACATTGCACTTTATTTATTTATTTATTTATTTATCTCTTTCTTAAAAAAATCTTTTAAACTTAAATTTTTCTAACTGTAGAAACAAAAACTAGTCCTGTCTCTGTCACATGTCATATGTTTACATGTTATATGTTGCACCAGGTCCTGGAGAAACATTATTTCATTTCACTATGTTCTGCACCAGCTATATGTAGTCGAAATGACAATAAAGCTTTTTTAATTTTGAATTGAAATTGAATTGAATTGACATACACATCAATGATCAATGATTGTGATTCCATAATGTAACGTATATGATTCTGCAAATTGCTATTCTATATAATGAGAATGTTTAATTTAGGCAATTTAAATATATTCTGAATATGCAACTTGTGCACTATTAAGCAACTTAAGAAGAATTATAACTTTTACTTAAGTGCTGCACTATTTTCATACAATAAATCTGACATAAGGCAGCACAGGAGCCTGAATATTATACCTAATGTTTTCTATTCAGATGTTCTTTACTAATTTTGCTTTGGACTGTGGTGTGGTGGATAGCATTGTTGCCTCATACCAAGAGGGTTTAGGTTTGAGTCCATCAACTGGCCAGCTTGGGTCTTTTCTTGTAGAGTTTGCATGTTGCTTGGGTACTTCCATTACCTGCGGAAAAAAAACACAGTGGGTAGCACTGTTGCCTCACAGCAAGAAGGTTCAGTGATCGAATCCACTGGCCGGCTGGAGCCTTGCTTTGTGGAGTTTCAGTGCCAATATTTTATTCACAACAGAACATAGATAACATAACAAATGTTTAAACTGAGAAATATTACAATTTTATGCACAAAATAAGCTCATTTCAAATTTGAT
>VUQH01074089.1:0-14519 GCA_015106775.1 Etroplus canarensis
AGCAGCAAGAGTGAAAAAGGGAAGGTTTACAAGACAGTGGTGAGACCTGCTATGATGTATGGTTTGGAGACGGTGGCACTGACAAAAAAACAAGAAGCAGAGCTGGTGGTGGCAGAACTGAAGATGTTGAGATTTTCCATGGGAGTGACCAGGATGGACAGGATTAGAAATGAGTACATCAGAGGGACAGCTCATGTTGAGAAGCTTGGAGACAAAGTCAGAGAGGCGAGGCTGAGATGGTTTGGACATGTTCAGAGGAGGGATAGTGGATATACTGGACAAAGGATGTTGAGGATGGAGCTGCCAGGCAGGAAGAGAACAGGAAGACCACAGAGAAGATTCATGGATGTAGTGAAGGGTTGGTGTGAGGGAAGAGGATGCAAGGGATAGGGTGAGATGGAGGCAGATGATCCGCTGTGGCGACCCCTAATGGGAGCAGCCGAAAGAAGAAGAAGAAGATTTGTTATTTTACTGACTATACTTCTTATGGCCTCATGCGATCCATAGAAGTTAGCCAGCCTTTAGTTTTCTCTCACTCCTTACTGAGTCCTGGGCATCTAATGAATCATTATGCACACATTGTTCATGTTCATGTCATTTTCAGAGCCAGCAGTGAAGATTTTTAAATCTGCAAAGTCATTGATTTATTACCTCATTTTACACTGAATGTATACCTAGTGTAAAACATCGTGATGTCATGGGTTGATTTTCCTCCTTTTCACTCCTATTTTTGTGCCACCAGCCTCCACAGACTGTGACAGATCGCCTGAAATGTCTCTCTCTCTGAGGAAAACTAAAGGCAGTAGTCAATAGTCAGATGAACTAGCAATGAAAAGTACTTTCTGTGACCTCTATATTATATGTAGAACATAACAATACGATCTAAAGCACCTTATTTGGCTCCTTAATTTAAAAAAGTAAAGTACACATTGTGTTGATGTGTGACATTAGGCTGCTTTGTAAAGGATCAACAGCTGAATCAGTTTTTGACAGCTTGAACTCCTATATCATGATGCTTAACCTGACCTGGTCCTTTGGCAGTTGCACACTGCTCAGATTTTACTCTTATTTATCTGAAGTGCAATGGTTGCCCTCAACTGCTTTCCATAGTACAAGTACACAAACACAGAGTCTGCTTTTCATTCAGGGAATTATGCATTCATGACCCCAGGCGGCGGACACTCAGTGATGAATGAATCATAAAAGGCACTCCAAGTGAATCTTTGATCATTCGTTAAAAGGGGTATCTACATTTACAGTATGTTTTGTTCAATAGGCTGCACGTCCTGCTGGATCCACAAAAAAGATGTTGAGTTTTTGCCAGTCCCTCATAGCTCTTCCCTTCTTTCCATAGACACTCATTTTAGTTGTCTGCTGATGTTATCAGTCGCCATCTGTGACTGTTAGATGTCAGTCACAGTAATTCCGATGTGCTGCATTGGTTCCAAAGCTTTTATGTTTATTAGCGACAGAAGGGGCCTTACTGTAGGTAGTAAAATAAAAAGGTTCAATGACAGCTTACAGTGAACAAGATAGTTAAGTGGAATGAAATTTTTTTTCTTAAATAAAAAATGGAAAAAAACGGTTATCCAATCCAAATTTTGCTCAAACTCTTGTGGAACACCACATTTCGCTTAATTAATTTTATAATTGGATATTGTGTTCCACATTAGCCAAAAAATTGCACCCAATGCGTCCTTCACCAATCTTCTACAGATTTTAGTTCTGATGAAATGTTCCAAATTTCCTATTCATTTATAAGGCAACAATTTTAACCAGTTTTCAAGTGCATTTTTTTATTTTTTTTTTATTTTGGATCAATATAAAAGCCAAACTGATGGTTGGGTCCCATTCAGAAAATCCTGGAAATGCCCCTGATGCTTTGTATCTGTATACAACCTGCGGGTGATTCTAGGTTCATCTTTTACATAGTGTCTATAGGGACAACAGTATATACACCAGTGGATTGTAAATGAATTGTGGAATGTGGGGCATGGACAACCAGGTAAAAAATATGAAGTGAAATCAAGTTGCATTAATGATTTTTTTTCCCTAGAAGCTAAACAAACAACGGTTTGTTGATGCTATTGTGCTGATCCTTATTCAAATAAAGATCAACTTCAATTCTTTGTTAACAACTTATTAAAATTTGACTTTTGAAGTTGGTCTTGTCAGAAAAACTGAGAAACAGTGCTGTACACACACCAAGGAGAGGCATAATGAGGGCACAAGTGAACTCAAGATAATTATGAGGGAAGAAAAAAGAACAAAGGAGGGATGTAAAGACACTGAAAATCACACCATCATTTGATGTTGCTGTTCCTTTTCTTTCCTTTCATAAGACAAGACCTTGACATACACACACTGTGTGACTGCTTTACATAAATTTGCTTACAGAAGTGCACCAAAGCAATTTGGAAGAGATTTTAGAAATAAGACAGTCCAAACACATGCATGTGAGGTTAACTGGTGATTCTAAATTGTCCACAGGCATGAATCTTTGTCTCTTTGTCTTCATTAGTCATGTGATTGACTGGTGGCCTGTCCAGGGTAGCCTATACCCCACCTTTTGCCCTATGACAGCTGGGATGGGCTCCAGCTCACCCTCAACCCTGAATTGCAATTTCATTCATCTTCCGCTTATCCCAATTCAGGGTTGCGGGGGCCGCTTGAGCCTATCCCGCTACAACTCAGCTTCAAACTGAAAAAGGGAGTAAACAAGTAGATGCATGCAGGGAAAAGGGAACCACTCGAACACAGGGGCAATCCAGAAAGTAAGAATACAACCAACCAAACTAAGAATCAGTTTCAAAGACCATGAAGTTATGAGAAGTTCCCTAAATTCTGTTTCAGCTTTTTTAGTAGTGGTCAGCACCTCTATGCACGCCACAAAAGTCATAGTAAAGCCATCTTGAGATATATCTCAAGCTGGTTATACAGATTGAATAATAAAAAGAATCATGGGAAATGTAGTAAATCAACAGATGAAGTGAAGGCCAGGATAGCATTAACAGCACCTCATCAAAAAGTAACACCTGGAGAACACTGGCTGTTCCAGGCTGATGAGATCTGACGGTCTGATAAAGGGTTTTTAGGTTTATACCCCTGAAAATGGAGCCGTGGGCAATATTAGACCTTACAAATTTCACTGTTGCTACCGCCCTTGCTATATGTGGTCACTTTCTGTCAGCGCACAGAAGTGTCGCTGGGAGGGGAAGTATGAGCACAAGCTGTAACAGACTGGGCAAAATGAGTACAAGAAAACCTGTCAGATAGGGATAAAAAACTGCCTTTACTTGGCCAGGTAACTCCAGTTTTGACGATTAAAAGTAGTCAGAGCCTGCAAATAAGGAGTAGCGGAGCTGTTCCATAATAAGCCTGATAAAGGAATGAGGGGCGGGCGTATGGGCAGGAGCAGGGTCTACTTATGAGCTGAGGTGGCAGCACCCTGACCTTCATTTACACCTGATACTAACATGTGATCTCTGTCTGATTGCGCTGATATCATCCACTGACCATTGCACTTACACCTGCTACAGAGCTGTAACGTAGGAAGAGGAATCTGAGAGCCTCTGGTTACACAAGAAAGTTCCTTTTATTTTATCTACAGATAACAATGCCTGACTGAATGTTGGAGGACTTTAATGGACATTGGTTAAATTATCAGTAGTTATTCTTTACAACTGCTATAAAGAATAACTACTTCTGCAAGAGCTTACATAACAATTTAGATATCATGCCTTCACAAAGGGTTCATGACATGACTTATTAGAAACTATAAATCATTAAAATTTTGACCTATGAACCATTACATAATTTAGGAGAGTTTCTGTGCCTAGTAGCCGCCACTCTCACTTCTTACCTGTTTTACTGAGGTTTTGTTACGTCTCAATATGCAAGCTAGTTTGGTCAGACAGACAGGTTCTTTGCTGCATCCCAGTAAAAGTGTCACCACGAAGAAGCGCATGGCATTTTTCTGCAATGCACAGTACTAAGTTCAGCATTCACATTACAGTTACAAACAAAAGTGATGTTAAAGCTACCCCTAGCCAAGCAGGAAGTGATTAGGCAGACGTCCAGACAACAAAGAGTGATCTCAGCCATCTCCTGGGATACTGTACAATAGTTATCAGGCATGGTGCAACACTAATGAGGAGGACATTCATGACATGATTTATTTACTCGGAGACTGGTTTGCGGTACTTTGGCATTTCATTTTTAAAATCTATTGTTACATTGTTTTCAAGAAGCTTTGAACAAGTATTTAATTAATGAGGAATATTTCCAAGATCAGAGAAACGTTATTTTCTAGTGATAGAAGGATTTGCCTCAGTGCCCAAGATGAAGCTCACATGTGCACAGCTCTGCGGCCAGACAACGCTCTTCTCACATCACTTTAGTTTTAGCATCCTTGGACTGGTTACCAGTTTATTTTAGAACTCATTTGTGAAATTCTCCTGCCAACTTGCAAAGCTTCAGATACCCAGGCGTTTGAGTACATCAGTGAACTTATGGCAGGCTTATCAGAGCAGCTCTAAGAGGCTCTTATTTTTATTTTATTATTATTATTTTTTACAAAGTATGAGTTAAAGTCAAAGGTTTAAGGTAAAAATTAATAGACATTGGCTGTCCTGGTAGATCAGCTTTGAAACAGTCTTCCACCTGCTGATGTAGCCTCAGCTTTTAAATCTTCTTTTAAGATACAATTTTTACAGACTTTTCTTTTCACCTGAAAACTGATCTAATTTATTTAGATAACTATTGTGCAGCCTCTTACTTATCTTCTTTTAACTTCTGGGAAATTAATTTTAAAAAAATGGATGGATACATTATATACTTTCATTACATCTAAGAACAGTGATACACTTCATAAAGTATGCTTATAAGTATGGGAGGTCAACACATTCACATCCCTTCACATAATGCCTTTTTGTCATATGCTGTCTTCCCATCACCTTCATGCACAAGGTGTCTTTTAGGTTGGCTTGACACACTGGCTGCTGCAATGGTGGCTGCCCAGAGATAATAGTTTCATTATGGAGACCAGCCATGAGACCATGGACCTTTTGAGCTTGGTTTCACTTTTGTTTCCTACTCACTTTCTAGTTTAATTTTGGCTTTTGCTTTCACAGTTCATATCGCCTAGGTTTAGCCATTCTAAACTACCTGGTTAGATTTGGGCACTTACAACTACTGGTTAGACATAGGAAAAGATCATGGTTAAAATACTGTATGCACGGTCATATGAGGAACCCCTTCATGGCAAAAAAGTTATGAGTTGAGACACTCACCAGTGCCATAACCCAGAATGTCACCAAAGGACACCTTGTAAGTTACTGAGAAATGACAATGACTTTGATAAAATTGCAAAGCTTTACATCCCACGAATGAGTACAGCCAGGAGGCACCAAGGCCTCTGCCTTTGACTGCTACCCAATCCACAAAACATCAGACCCCTTACAGCTCCTCCCGTGAATGGTGAGCCTACAGAAGCAGGGGAGGGATTGAGAGTAGAGCTTCTTCTCCACACTCAAAGGAGCCAGTTGAGGTGATTGGGGCATCTGACTAGGAGGCCTCCTGGGCACCTCATAAGTGAGATGTTTCTGGCATGTCCCACTGGAAGGTGGCCCCAAGGTAGACCCAGGACATGCTGGAGAGATTATGTCTCTTGGTTTGCTTGGGAACATCAGTGTCCCATCAGTAGCACTGAAGCATACGGCTGGGTATAGGGAAGTCTGGACAGCTTTACTTGGACTGCTGCCCAAACAACCTGGACTCAGATAAGTGGCAAAATGAATGGATGGTCAAACACTGATATATATAATATGTTTAAAATGTGGTAAATTTTAAAGTGAGAACATTTAGATGCCAAATTCATACATACATTGATGTAAACTGCAACTTGACTTGTTGGTGGTGTCAAAACCGCGAGGCATTAAGTCCAAAATAAGTAAAATATATGGTTTGAATTTGTGCATGCATTCAAGATGACCTCTATGGGATTCTTTCTCTTCTTTGGTTTTTGCTGTGTTGCATGCAGTTATGAGAAATAAATGAAGACTGAGCTGAGGACATATGATGCTTTCATTCTCAGCTTCATGAAGACAAACCTCAGGCTCCATCTTTCAGAGTTGAGCTTGTGCCAAGTCCATTAAGCTTCTGTGTGTAATCATTTCATTTTCAGGTGCTTGCTTTGAAAATGAGATGAGGCTGCTATTTCCATGTCCTTTTCTAAATGAAGTGAACGTGCAGCTAAAATGAACGCTGAAGATGAAGCACAAGACTAGAAGGCAGAAGGAAAGAGAGATGGTGCTAACGGATCAGAACATCGAGGGAACTTCATGCTGTGATAATTAGCAACCTTTGACACTCAACCTGTCATAAACAAGTAGCAACTAAGCCGAAGGAATCTATAGCAGGGTAATTAACGGAAGGTGGTAATGAGATGATTTGTCGATGATGTTGGCTGTAACCACAGAAGAGAAAATGATGGGAAACTAGGGAGTGGGTCAGGGAGGATGAGCGGAAAGAAGCAATCAACTTGCAAATATCTAGAGATGTTTAAGGTGATTAGAGCTAATTTACTGAGACTTCACTCTGATGGTCTCTTCAAATGCAGGTGGAAATCATGTCTCAGTAGTGAATTTGTTTAAGTAAACGTTGCTGAACAAACAGGAAAGTGCTGTCTCTTTCTGGCTGCCTTAAACACTGTGGAAACCACGGTATGTGATTTTTGGCACATTTTGCTACATAATTCATATATGTTGGTTTTTATTAGTGAATAAAAACTGTGTTCAAAGCACATTACACATTTTATTTATTGACTTACAGTAACTCAGAGTATGATAAAAGTGTGTTTAAGTCATAAAATGATGATAGAAGCCTGACATAGATGCAAGGTCTCTACATGATGTCACTCATCTGCACCGATTGCTCTGCAGTTACTGTCCTCAGTGCATTAGGTGATGCCATGAGCTCCTCCCCCATCCCAAAGCACTCACAGGTGGTGGTCTCACGGTATCCCCAAGCAGGTGTTTCCTTTAGTCGCGTTGCCACAGGTATTAAAAAAAGCACCTAGCAATCCAGTCTGCCTTTACAAATTTTTGAACAAACGGGTTGTTCTAAAGAAATCGCTGACTTTGAGCATAGTACTGTGTAAGGATGCCACCACTGGAGCAAGTCAGTTTGAGAAATGTCTTCCCTCCTAGATATTCCACAGTCAGCTGTGAGTGGTATTATTGCAAAGTGGAACTGTTTAGGAGCTACAGCAACTCAGCCATGAAGTGACAGACCACATAAAGTTAGAGTGCAGGGTTGCAGAGTGCTGCGGTACATAGTGTTGAAAAGTTGCCAGTCCTCTGCTGACTCAACAACTGCAGAGTTCTAAACCTCCTCTGGCATTAACATCACTGCAAAAACTATGCACCAGGAGCTTCATGACATGGATGTCCATGGCTGTCGCAGCTGCATGCAAGCTTTACATTACCAAGCACAATACCAAGCACTGGATGGAGTGGTGTAAAGCACGCTGCCACTGGACACTGAAACAATGGAAACATGGAGTGACGAATCATGCTGCTTTATCTGGCAGTCTGAAGGACAAGTCTGGGCTCTGCGAATGCCAGGAGAAGTTTACCTGTCTGACTGCACTGTACCAAGTGTTTGCCAGAAAGTTGGTGGAGGAGGCTATGGGGTCGAGCACCTTTGTGATTAACTAGTACAGAGATTGTGTGCCTGGCAAAATTATCATTTTGTATTTTCTAATTAGTTTTTATTTTTATTTCATTTTGAGTTTTGTTTTCAATTTAGTTCAGTTTCAGTTAGCTTCAAGAGTGGATTTGCTCCTTTCAGTTTAGCTTTTATTGTTTGAAAATGTTTAGTTTTCATCAGGTTTAGTTTTAGTAGTCTTAATTGTTGCAGTATGCAGGTACTTGTCAGGAGATGATTAGGATGTTCAGAATAGAAATTATACAGTACATATTAATGCCTATGGATTTAGAATGGGATGTCATAAAAGCTCCAATAGGTGTAATGTGTAGGTGGCCCAGTGCATTTGTCCATATTGTGTATGCTGGGCATTTTGACATGCGAGTATACAGGGACTGACTTGCTTTTGGAGCCATGTCAAATGGCCATTCATGGAGCAAATTTTGGGCATACAGAAATTCCAATTCAAACATGTAGTGTGAGTTAACATAATGGATAAGATTATTTTAAAAAAATCACAGCATTAGCAACTCAGGATATTTATTTCCCTTTTAGTGTTTGGGGAGTCAAATGTTTTTTGCTGCTATTGTTATGTTTATGAGCTTAGTGCTTTGAAAAAAGTCTGCTGTAGCTGAAAATGATGCTGATGATAGCAGAGTAAACAAATTAAAAACTTAGGGTAACTGAGGGGTAAAGTAATTCTCTCTGGTGTGTGTGTGTGTGTGTGTGTGTGTGTGTGTGTGTGTGTGTGTGTAATATTTCTAAGAATATTGATATGGATATTACATGTTTCTATTGACTTGTCACGCGCACAGCCGGCAGCAACTTGTCACTGGATGGCACCTACCAAACCCAAGTCAGCAATCTCTAACCACTGATACTCTCCTGGTTACTTTTCTAGCGAGCAGACATAGAGCATTTCTGCAGGATTTTATCCCTCAGCCTGTAGAAGTCATAGCCCCGTACTTTGTTCCATCCAGCTGTGGCCACAGCTCCTGAATGATGATGATTTCCTGGTTGGACATTATCAGTTTGACTAGCTGCATCACAGAACATTCTGTGAACCTGTCATTATAACAGTCAGGGCTGTATGTTGTTGACAGCCTTCACGTGTGGGGAAAGAAGAACTGAGGAGGGTGCAGCATGACCTGAAGAGGTGTGAATGCAAGAAGCGAGTCGCCTGTCGTGCTTTTCCCCCTTTGTCACTGTGGATTATCCTTAGTGGACGTTCCACAATGTGGTTATCTAGGTAACCTTGTAATATACTGACCCCAACCCTCATATGCCAATCAACAATACTCTTCACGCTTACTGATACTTGCTTCAGGTGACTGTTGTCACCTCCGGTGTGAATTCCACTTAAGGGTGAAGCAGAGACAATGCTACAGGAAATTCCTACAGGAGGAAGCTCGAGGCCAAGCTCGAGCGGAACACTACAATTACGATGGGTAATTGTAGTGTAGTGTAGTGTAGTGTAGTGTTTGCTTGACTGTGACCACATCATGATATAGCTGGAGAATCTACAAGATACAGGAGAAGATACCGGTGTTATGGAAAACATCCCGTCTGGTTTCTGTACCGAAGAAGTTGACACCCTCACAGGTTAATGACGATCGACCCGTTGCCCTCACATCACATTTGATGAAGTTGCTGGAGAGAGTAGTGTTGACCCACAGTTGAAAGTATTGACCTTCTGCATTATCCACTCCCAGGTTTGGTCTACCGTATGTGCAAACTGCAGTCATTGACATGCTGCAGAGCTTTCACTCCTTTTTAGAAAGCAATGGCTGCATGGTGAGGATCACCTTTGATTTCTCAAATGCATTTAACACAATCCAGATGCTGCTACTGAGGGAGAAGGTGCAGGAAATGTCAGTAAACGTGTCCACTGTCTCAGGGATTACTGACTACCTGACTGACAGGCTGCAGTATGTGAGAATCTGTCTGATTCGATGATGTGCAGCAGAGGAGCTCCAGAAAGGAATGTGCCGTCTCCATTCCTGTTCACCTTGTACACCTCAGACGTTGAGCACAGCTCTGGGTCATGCCACCTACAGAAATACTCTGCAGTGGTTGGACGTATTAGTGATGGGCAGGGAGAGGAGTACACTGCACTAGTGGATCATTTTGTGGAGTGGTCTGAAAGAAATCATCTGCTTGTGAATATGAGTAAGACCAGAAATATGGTCACTGATTTGGAAAGGAAGAGGAAAGCTACACAACTTACGTCTGTCCTGGGAGAGGATGTTGATGTGACAGGCTGAACAAGGCTAAGATGCACTGGTGAATTTCCCAAATATGGAATACATAGTCTTAACCTTAATTGTACTTGGAATAAATTTAAAATTTCCTTCCTCTGTTTTTGCTTTTAAATGATCTTATTTATACTGTACATAGCAAGAATAATAAAGAAGTCCTCATAATGACTGAATCAGGGAATTCAGTGTGTAATCTAAAATAAAAACATACTCAAGGTGCCAGGTAGCAGGTGTCCATTTGAGCATAAATATAAAAATACTGACTAAGACAAGACACCACTATAAATGTATTTATTCAAACATGTTGTTTTTTTACCATATGGTGTGACCTGTTACAATCAGTCGTGTCTTCGCTGGGTCTAAAAATGTTCTGCGTCCGTCTACTGGCTGCTATAACTACAGTGTAAATTGGGTCTTGGAATTGAACTGCTTCGCTGCTTTCACTCTCACACAGCGGCCCACCCCTTTCGCTGCTTGTCTCCTTTGCTTTCGACATCAGCCCAGGCTATTTTTAGCTCCATCCAAACGGAGCGTGAGAGGGAGAGGGAATGACACAATCCCTTATAGACTGGAGGATGAGAGGAGGAGGAACGAGAGGAGGAAGCGTACGTGCATTGAGGATGGGTGCTCATTTGAATATTCATAGAAAACAGCTGCGCTCACAACTGTGGCAGGATGGGCAGTGAGTGCGGATTCATTGGTGAAAATCAATAGAGGGTTCAGCCTCTGACAGGTCTGCATGATTGGTGCGACAAATAAGTGGATCATACTAATGAGGAGTTACATGGGACAGGCTGATGTGATGGAGCGCTGAAAATAAAAGTGAGATGGTTTGTCTGCCTAAGTGACAGCATTTTTTGTGTGAGTGGTAGTATTCTTCTCCATGTATATGATAATCTAACTCTAATGGTGTTTCGCCTGTTATACTTTTTTGCCAGCATCGTATCAGTTTGACTCTGTTGCCTCATAGGCAAAGATTGTGAGGCATCCTGAGGTTTTGTCTAATTTTTCTTGAGTTCTCATTAAGCCTCTAGTGGAACAGTTAAGTCCATCTTTTCTATTGCTGATGCTTCTTAAAAAAAACTATATGGATAAAAGCACTGGGCTACACCTCTTAATCACTGAATTCAGGTCCATTGCCACAAGTGTACAAAATTAAGCACCTACTGTAACCATGCAGTCTGCCTTTACAAACATTTGTGAAAGAATGGGTTATTCTAGCTTGCTAAATTTGAACGTGGTGCTGTAATGGGATGCCACCGTCAGCTCAAGTCAGTTCATGATATTCGTTCCCTCCTAGATATTCCATGCACAACTGTAAGTAGTATTGTTTCAAAGTGGAAGCCATTTGGAGCCACAGCAACTCAACCACCAAGTGACAGACCACCTAAAGCTACAAAGTGTGGTAGCCAGGTCCTGAGGTGCATAGTGCTGAACTCAATAACTGCAGAGTTCCAAACCTCCCCGCCATTAACAAAAGTACAAAGACAGTCTGTCTAGAGCTTTATGGCATAGGTGGAAACATGTCCCATGGGGTGATCAATCACACCTCTCTATGTGGCAGTCTAATGGACCAATCTGAGCTGCCTGACAGCACTGTGCCAACTGTAAAGTTCTGTGGAGGATAATACTATGGGGTTGTTTAGTTCCGATGAAAGAATGTTTATTCTTCATCTTATCAAGACATTTAGGATTTACGTTTAGAAGAACTTAACCGGCTCACACACAGCCCTGACCTCAACCCCACCGAACACCTCTGGGATGAACTAGAATAGAAGCTGTGAGCCAGGCCCTCTTCTCCAACATCAGTGTCTGATCTCACAAATGCTCATCTGGATAAATGGGCAAAAATTCCCACAGACATACTAAAATGCTGTAGACAGCTTTCGCAGAAGCTCGGAAGTTGTTATATCTAGAAAGGAGGGACCAACTCTATATTAATGAATATTTAGTATGAGATGTCATAAAAGCTTGTTTAAGTGACGCGATACTTTTGTCCATATAGTGTATCACTGATGCAGCTGATATAGTTTGTTTGATAGAATGCCAGCTTCTTTGCATTATTTCCAAAGGATGTTTAGCAAGTACACCAAATAAGAAGTAATTTTTTGGAAAATATTTATCTTATTTCAGTTTAGTTAAAAAAAGAGAAAAAAAAAAATACATTCTAGGAAACCAGATTTACTAGAGAGATGTCCAGACAGGAAGTGACTCACTCGTCACGCATCGCTTGTCAGTGGCCCTTGTAACCCTCCAGTGTATTTACCAACCTGTCATATATGAAGCATGTCTATCCTCTCATTGAATGTCTTTACTTCAACTCCGGGCCCACCCACTTAATTTTACCAGAGCAAAATATTACTCATTAACTGGCTTATAATTGGATTTTTAGGACCTACTATAATACATTTAAATGCTTGAATTTTGATGAATGTGCTATTTTGCCCATATTGAACATGTTGCAGCACCTTTTTTCACCCTCGCTGAAACACTGCATTTCAACTTTTTCAGAGACCCCGCCAAAAACCAAAATCTATTCTGACTGGTGGTTAGGATAACAAAAGTGAGGCAGTTCTGGTTATATACATAACCAAGGTAACCCTATAAAGCTGCTGAGTGCTAACAGAAAGCTTTATAGCCACATTAGACATTTTGATTACATTCACACCATAGGTCTTCATACTTATTTCAGATTTTTTGTGGAGATCTGATTATTTTGTGTGGCCATTCACATTAAAATTTAAATGCGACCCCTACCAGACTCCAGTGTGGACAGTCTGATGTGCAGAAGAAGACGTGAAGTCACATGCAGCATGCTGTGTTCATGGACGTAAATATGGATGGTACACATGTCTCCAGATCCACAAATCTGTCGTACTCTTTCTTGGCATGACGTCATACTGCTGCTCACTGATCATCACCTCTTTTTCTAACCTTGCTTTAACTACTCTTTTCCATATCTTCATGGTATGGCTCATCAACGTGATTTCTCTGCAGTTGCTGCAATTCTACACATCACCCTTATTCTCGAAGATCGCTACCAGTGCACTCCATTCCTCGAGCATTCTTTCATTCCCCAAGATCGAGTTAACAATCTGATTATAAAGTAATAAACTAATACTCTGCACTTCCTGGTTCACTGTCTTCCCTCTAGCTGTCTTCCTCTCTCTCATTTTCCTCATTCATCAGCTCTTCAGAGTACTCGTTCCATCTTCTCAGCGCACTCTCTTCACCTATTAGTACGTTTCCATCTCCATCCTTAATCACCCTAATCTGCTGCACATTTCCAGCTCTGTCTCTCTGTCTTGCCAATCATTACAAGTCCTTCTCTCCTTCCTTGGTGTCCAGCCTCTCATACAACTCGCTACAAGGCTTTTCCTTTGCCTTTGCCACTTCTCTCATTGCTGTGCACCTAGACTCTCAGTACTTTTCTCTACTTTCTTCATCTCCCTGACTATCCCACCTTTTCTTTGCTTACCTCTTCTTTTGAATACTTTCCTGTACTTCCTCATTCTACCAGCAAGCCTCCTTGTCTTCTTTCCTCTTGTCACGGTTTTCCATAGTGTGAGAGGTGTGGACCCAAATGCAGGACCACTGAGATGGCTGAAGGTAAATAGGCTTTTATTTTGCCAAAAACAAAAGTAGTACAAGGTCCATGAAATCCTTGGAACATGAGGGGGTGGCACACGGGGGAACAACCAGTACCACGCGACAACGGGTAACACGGAAGACAGGACTTAAATAGACAGAGACAAACCAATGAGCAGACGATAAGTGGACAGGGGCGTAGCTAGAACACTCAAGATGGGGGGAACAAAACAGGGACTAGACAGATTACCAAAATAAGACAAGACTAGACGCAGACAGAGACGAAGACCACTAACAGAGGAAACAGGTGAGGCGTGGAGCAAAAGGAATAAACAGAACTCAAAAACTAAACACAAAAACCCTAACTAAAAATACGGACCATGACACCTCTGTCCAGAGGACACACCAAATACCTTCTTGGCTGTCTCCCTCACCACCTCAGCTGTACTTTCCCAGTCATCTGGTAACTTGTCACTACCACCCAGAGCCTGTCTCAACTCCTCCTTGAACTCTGCACAACATTCTTCCTTCCTCAACTTCCACCATTTAATCCTTGGCTCTACCTTCACTCGCTTCCTCTTCTTGCTTTCCAAAGTCATCCTACAGACCACCATCCGATGCTGCCTAGCTACCTTGCAGTCTCCTACCTCCTTCAGGTTGCACCTCCTGTATAAGATGTAGTCCACCTGGGTGCGCATTCCTCCACTCTCATAGGTCACTCTATGTCCCTCCCTCTTCGTGAAATTTGTGTTCACCACAGCCATTCCCATGCTTTCTGTGATATCCACTACCATCTGTCCCTCCACATTCCTCTTCTTAACACCATACCTACCCAACACCTCCTCATCCCCTCTGTTCCCTTCACCTACATGCCCATTGAAGTCTGCTCCAATCACCACTCTCTCTCTCCTGGGAATACTCTCTACCACTTCATCTAAATTACTCCAGAATTCCTCTCTCTCTTCT
>VUQH01074097.1:0-16267 GCA_015106775.1 Etroplus canarensis
GAAGAGATGGAGGTGGCAGAACTGAAGATGTTGAGATTTTCCCTGGGAGTGACCAGGATGGACAGGATTAGAAATGAGTACATCAGAGGGACAGCTCATGTTGAGAAGTTTGGGGACAAAGTCAGAGAGGGAAGGCTGGATGGAGGCAGATGATCCGCTGTGGCGACCCCTAATGGGAACAGCCGAAAGAAGAAGAAGAAGAAGAAGAAGAAGAAGTATACACCAACGTATTATGAATACTGACAGTTTATAGTCTACTTATTTTAACAAATGCTATATGTATTTTTATTCCTTACACAAGTACAAACTTTCCTTAAATTGGCTTACATTACATTATAGACTAATTTTAAATGGTTATATCACTTCAGCATTCTGTTGGCCAAAAAACTGGAAACAAGTGAACCTGTGAGATCAATAAAATAAAATAAAAAACTGTTGCTTTTTGCTGTTGGATGTGAAAATCAAAAACGCAAGGGCCTTCACCTTTTACGATACTGCTGTCAAAGATTTGAGCAAGCTTTTACAAGTGACAATTTAGTGTGCATTTCATATCAGATTGAATTAATTCTTCAACACATATATGCAAAGTTGGTGATGTAGCTAATGAGGACAAATTCATATTAGAAATAACCACCAAGCCACCATTTCAATGGACTTTTCCTCTGTAAAAGACACTATGTGAGCAGAAGTGGAATGTAACCCATACATGGGCAGCCATGTGTGGTTTTTCCATGTGTGCAGACATCTCGACACCCTATACCTACCCACCTCCACCCACCCTCGATAGAAAATCAAACAATTTCCATAAACTCCACAAAGACTGTAGCTTGGTCAGGGGTGTGTGTTTGTGCGTAAAAGGAGGGCTACCCGCAAGTTCCAATACAATACAATACAATATGTACAGTACTGTGCAAGTCTTGAATCACCCCTCTTTTGTTTGTATTTTGCTTCCAAGGAGCCAAACTTTTTAAAAATTAAAAAATTTTTAGAATTTTTAAAAGTGCTCTTGAACAGTAGTTCTCCAGACTTTCTGAGGCTCTTTCAAAGTGTTTATTTGGACATTGGCTGCTTTTTTTCACTCATTTTCAGTCCAGTTGTTGTACTTGAACAATTTTACAGGAAGGTTTTTTGTTTGTTAAGTCACTTAACACTGACCTATGAGTCATTCAAGCAGCTAAAATAAGGGATGAACCAGTGTTGGGTCTTACACGTAGCAGACACTTTACTGAAAAACCAGTTTTGAATTGGAAGTGAACTTGTATTTTCTAATTTTCTGAGACAATTTTCTGAGACACTGAATTTTGGATTTTCATTATCTGTAAGCCATAATCATCAAAAATTTCAAGAAATAAAGGCTTGAAATATTTCACTCTATGTGTAATAAATCTATATAATATACAGGTCCAACATTTTTCTGCACGTAAGAATCACAGCTTCTTTAGAAAATAGAGTGTGCTCATCCTCTTCTTGTATATAGCTTCTGTGTTGGTCTTCCAGTAAAGCCTGTTGTTGAAGTCGACACCAAGGTAATTGTACTCCTCTGTCATGTCAGCATCTTGTCCCGTGATAGACATGGGTTATGTAACTTTCCTCTTCCTTCTAGTATTCCTTGTTTTCCTTTGAGTATTTTTGTAGGTGGCATGACCCAGAATTTTACTGAATGAAGCTCCACAGCTGCTTTTGGAGCTTCTGCACTGTACATTACAAAATCAGACAGAGCACTGCCCACTCTCACACACTTCGGCATCTCTGTCAGGTAGTCAGTAATCAATGTTTACTGACATTCCTCCATTTACAGTAGCAACAGCTCTCTATAACATGTAGATGATTGCAGCATCCACTTTCAGATCTGGACTCTATGCAAAACACAGAGGGTTGAGATGTTACAGCTACAGTCTCATGCAGACCAAAACTAGTCTCTCCAGCACCTTAATTACATGTGATGTGAGGGCAATTCGTTGATATGTCCTATATATATATATATATATATATATACACACACACATATATATATATAAACAATACAGTTTACGGTTTATGGTTATACACTGAATGTATAAATCCTCAAACACCTTCGGCTGATCCCTTGTATTCTCCTTGAGGGGTCACCACCGCGGATTAATGACTGCTGACTGAAGGTGTAACTGCTGGTTGCATTAAAGTCTAACTTCTGTCAGTTTCACATAAAAAGATTTGAGCTCTGCTCATTGGCCTTTACATCCACAGTAAAAATATTCAGATTTTACTTTGCAATCGTTTTCACTTGGCTGCTAGTGCCCTGCTGCTAATATGCTTTGTAGCTTTTATGAAGGAGTTGGCTTTTCTGTGTGAAGAGTGGTTATGGGGTAAATAGTTGTTTATTCATCGTCATGGAGTAGATTTGGCTGTTGACATGAATTAGTGAGTAAATACGAATCCCTCTCTACACTCTAAAAGCTCTTCTGCTGATTAGTGAGAGAGTAGGGGAGAGCTATAGAAGAGAAGGGGGCTCGGGTGGAGAGAGAGCAATTTGTTTATCAAACACTTTCCTCCCTCAAATCTGATTAGCTCAATGTCACATTGAAGAGTCAAACCTCTCTGGTGTGTGTATCTGTTTGTTTTTCTATAGGCATACATTTTGCCAATGTGTGTGATAGTAATTCAAAAATCTAAACTTTTTCCTTTATATCTCTGCAAGTCAGATTTTCTCTTCTTATCTCCAGTTCTCTCTTTCTCTGTCAGACCCTGATCCCTCGTCGGTCTGTAGAGCATTATACCAATCCTTGCTTGCGATGAAGAATCTCAGTTCATCTTAGATCACATCAAAGTTTAAAGGTGGACATAAGATCCACTTACTCCCATGTATTTAACCTTGACAGAGACAAGTGCTCTCAGACTCAAACACCATAGAAATTCATGGAAAAATTAAATATTCATATTCACTTATCAGTGACACTAGGAAAATTAAAGTGGACACAGAAGACTTCTGAATGCACCTGAATGAAACTTCTGAATGAAAGACCTTTCTCACCTCGTATTAATCATAGAGAACCATTGCCCAGTATCATATAATGTTACGATAATAATAACAGTTACAAACACATGTCCTTAAGACATGTCTTTAAAAGAAATACTCAACCTGAAAGTTTCTAAATTGGTGCTTGAAAGTGGGCTAGTCTGGATTAGAAACTTTGGCACCAATGGTAAAGTAATTCCCTAGTGGAGAAAGATTATCAACATAGCTGTGTAGTGTTAAGGAATGATGACATAAATGGAGGACAGCAAACAATGAGCAGGATGATTAAAAATATACTTTAATGAAACGTACTGGTGGTTTGAAAGATTAGCAACAGAACAAGCAATTGAGCAACTTAGAGTAGATAGTGCAAGGAATAAACTGGTGGCACAGAAATAGAGGAACTGGGAATCTTGATTCATGCCAAGGGAAATGGGCAGTACTGCTCAGGAGTGTTATGCAGAGATAGGGAGAGCAGGGGCAACATACAAATGGAGAAAAACATAAATAGTTGGGAGTGGCAGTGAAGGGAAACCTCTCAGAAGAGGCCAGACAAGACAAGTGACAAGCTTGGAACCTTCTGGCTGGGCAGGAGGCCAGTGGCAAAGCTCTTCAGAGACCCACATAGAAGGCCATCAGTGAACATAGAGGGAGGAGGCGGAAGGAGTTTCTCAGCATAGACAGAACACCCCTGGGAGCAAGACACTGCAGATGAAATTGAAATTTCTTGGGAACTTGAGCAGGAGGCCAGTATCGAAGACTAGCCCGAGGAGTAATTGAGGTCCTGGAATTGACTTGGGCACAGGATTACCTGACCCAGAGACAGGATAGGATGTACTTGGCATTTGCTGACCAAGGGACTCAAAAGATGTCCACTGGGGTACTGAACATAGGTGAGTAAGAGGACCTGTGGCAGCTGAGAATCACATTACAGAGAGCTTTGCTCCTCTCTTGAAGACTTTTCAAAAGCATAAGTCAACTCAAAGTTTTCCCTTAGAGAGAACTGCACCTGCTGGATCATTAGTTGGTCGGTGCATACTGTTATGGGGAGTTCAGGAAAGAGGGCCATAATGCAGCACAACAGGCACAAGGCGGAGTGAATAAACAAAAGCAAGTATTCATAAAACTTAAAACATGGTTCATAAAAATGGTGTAACAGAGGCTGGCAGAAAAGAAACAAAGGTGACTGGATAATCAAGGTACAACAACACAGAAACAAAAGAACTTGAATAACATTTTAATAGTGGAAACTTTATACCAGAACTAAGTCAAAATTTAGGACAATAGAAAATCAATTCTTTTATAATGGTGAATCCAATTTAGAGCTTAGTGTCAATAACAGAAAGATTTCTCTAAGAAGACTGGTGGGATTATTCAAGTCTACTCTGGACTTGAAGACATACAGTGAATAAACTCTGCCCTAAACAAGGAGAAGCAGCAGTCTTTAAAGACATGTTCCACCTTCTATATTGTATCTTTGCATAGAAGCATTCGTATTGCAGAAGGATAATGAGCTCAAACACAGCTCAGGGCTTTGATCCAAAAAAACTAAAGAGCACTGAATGCCATAAACTTTCCCTAGGATGACTTCAGATCTTGATTTTAGCAAACTTGTGGACAGACATCTCCAGTGTTACTGTTATTAAAGCAAACTTCTGACTGAAATTGAAGACCCCACTGTATGTGTCAGCTGTCTAAAGTAGCATTGTGTTGTTATATCTCTCTGGAAGTGAATATTTGAGAGTCAAACGCTTGTGACTTTGCCAGTGTCACCATGTGTATTCATATTTCAATTCAGTTTTTATATATAGTTACAGTTCAATACAACAATCATCTAAAGGTGTTGTAAGGTCAAAAAACAACTATTTTAGCGTGAGCTGAGCTAGCTTCATTATCCCTAATACAACAGGGTGAACAGGGTGACAAGGAACAACTTCTCTGTTCTTTTGAAGCCAAGCACTGGCTAAGGACAGGCTTCACAAATAAAACACGATGTGACTGGTTAGTGGCAGTGCTGGAGCATTTGAAATGCATGTGTTGGCACTTGAAAAGTTTAATTTTACTCAACTCCTCAGGATAAGCAATGCAGATCCTCTGATTCCCAGTTCATGCATGACATCACATCATTGAAAATGATTGAGAATTGAGAGTACCGAAACCTGAATCACAAAACTGATGGATTCTCTCTCTGATGATGATAGCATCTTCAAATAAAATAAACTAATAATATAAAGTGAAAGTTATGCTGTGTACAGTATCTTTCTCCCCCATTCTTTTCTGTCACCACTTAACTTTGAATAATATTATTCGGTTTACTCAAAGTGTAGTTATATAGATTAAAACAGGAAAGTAACCATTTGTTCTGTCATTCATGGAATACAGACAAGGATACAGTAAATTGGTTAATGCCGTTTTTGAATTAATGTCTGGTCTGGTTATCTTTGTTTCATACAATATACATTTTTTTCTTTCTGTCCCTAGTTTTGGAACCACTGAAGGGTATGAGACAGCTTGGCAGAGGACCAGTGCCATTCAACCAATAGACCACTCAGCAAGCTGGTAGGTTCCACTCAGACCCTTTTATTGTCTCTCCATCTGTCTCATGTGTTTCTTATTGTATCACTGCGTATCATTGTCTATTTGCCTCCCATTTATTCTCACCTCAATGTATTTTGTCGTCTATCCATTTTTGTGTTCATTTTTGTTGAAATTGTTCTTTCTGCTTCTCGCTAAACCTCATGTTAAAGAGTGAGAAGATTAGCACCAATTTGCCTTGATTAGGCCATTCTTCTTGGAGTTGAGGAGGAAAAAAAAGACAAAAAACCTCTCTGCAATTTGAACACGTGCAAGGAACAAGTGATTGCGATCAATAAAAAAATGAGCAGGGGGAGAGAAAGGCAAAAAAACGAACGAGTAAAGGAATGAATTGCCAATTTCTGTTCTTGTCAAGTGTTTTTCGAAGGCAGCTCTTGAGGAAAAGCTGTTTCCGCTGAAGGACTCTGACAGCAGTGTCTCTCTCCCTCTCTCCCACTCTCCCTCTCTCTACCTCTGTGTGTGTGTGTGTGTGTGTGTATGTGTATGTTTATGTTGGGTTCCTCGGCATTCAGCAGAAGCAGATTCCCGTGCCAGTGGCATTTTTGTTCCACATATATGTTAAATGTGGTATGAGAAAGAGTATTATTTGATGATGTACGTACTCTGTGTTTCTGCAAAAAGCAGCAAGCTCACTTAACCTACAAAGGAGTCATTTCATCCTGCACCACCTAAAGAAACATAACCTTGACCCTGGTGTGTTTAGTATCTAAGGACCCATTTTTAGGTTACCTTTCCTTGCCAAGGTATCAGAATAAGCAGTCTTCTCCTAGGTCTTCTCTTATTTAAACACGTTTAATATATTTGACAAATATCAGTCTGGTTTCAGAAGCATACCTAGAACAGAATCTGCTCTCTTAAATATAATGATATCTTGTTATCTGATGGTTCTATTTCCTTAAGCCATCCTAGTCATGATTGATATCAGTGCAGTATTTGTGGACCATGAGATGCTTTTAAAATGTCTGGAGCATGAAGTTGGTCTCAAGGATCAAATATTACACCTGTTTCCTCATATCTGACAGATAGAATCCTCACTGTTTAATGGAAAACTGTTTTTCATCCCCAGCTTCCACAGAATGCAGTATCCATTCAAGGTTTTCTTGTATTTTCAATACATTCATATATATATATATATATATATATATATATATATATATATATATATACACACAAACACAGACACACACACACACACACACACACACACACATATGTGTGTGTGTGTGTGTGTGTGTGTATATATATATATATATATATATATATATATATACATATACATATATTCCTCAGCTTTCATCTTTTAGAAAAACATTATTCAGTAGCACTATTATGCAGATGACACTACACTCAGCTTTATCTGTCTACCACACTTAAGAGTGACTATCATATGAAGAACCTTTTTGACTGGATGATCTCAAATGCTGGCAAAATCATCAGCTAAATAAAAAATGAAAGTTATTTAATTGTTTTTTATTTTATTCATGTAGTTTGTTTATCTGCATTTTTAGGTTTTTCACTTGTGTTTACCTAGAGTGTTAATACAACTGCTTTAATTGGATTGCACTTTGGATCAACTCCTGTTGTTTTAAATGTACTATGTATATAAGAGTAACTTAACTTGAACTGACATTTCAGAAAGAAAATAGATTTTTTGAAATACTTACCAAATGCTCCAAATTCCACATCCCTGATAATACTAAGAATGAATAAATATTCTTTGTGCAGGATTGTGATAATGCTGTCATACTTTTACTGGATTGAGTAATAAACTCAACAAAGGCCATCAATGTAAAGGAACATCAGCTGTGAACACTGGTGAATATGTACAGTGACAAGTTGTATGTTATTCTTATTTTGTCTTTTAACATGTAGTTCTGTATAATGTGTCATCACAGAAGGTATAGCATGAGCAATATGTTAGCAGAGTAGCAACAGCAGCAAGGTGCTCCTTCTGAGTCTACACATGAGATATTCAGGATCATAATAGGGCTGTATCACTTGTGTTTTGGAAGCACTCAGAGCTCAATATATAATGTGTGAAAAAGAGAAAAAGTGTAAAAGAGTAAAAATATGTCTTCAAGCCACATGAGATGGATGACTGAAACATCTTGTGGTGTAGTGTTTATATCTGAATGCATGCCACTTACATTCATGGGCTACAATAAGTTAGGGGAGAAAATGCATTAAAAAGACTGTCATCTGGGTGCTTACACATATCTTCATATTATGCAGTGTTCCATTTAACTTTTAGGTAGGAATTACATCACACTTGAGTATACTGTAGTCCAGTACAGCAGTTTAGAAACCAAGGTTTACCAACAAGCCAAGTTAGTCATTTGGAAATTCCATATAAAATCCAAAAAATTAAAAAAAAAATTAAAATTTCTTACCTAAACTCTTCAGAATTAGCTGATTGTTTCATATTTAGAGCTACCTTCTGTTATCAAGGCCTTTCTTTGTACCGGAATTGAACTGAATAGTAGTAGTAGTAGTATCAGTAGTAGTTTTAGTGTTATAATTTGGACAAATAAGAATCTTGGTTACAAGATGAGCCTGGAATCAAAATGTAGGTTAAAAGCCTTTGATATACTAGAACTTATTACCAACCATTTATTACACACGGTGATATGGCCCTTGAAATTTTACTGCAAAAAGTCTACTGTGAATTATTAGAAAACAGATCAAATGTCCAGGGTACCAGTACTCTTTTCCATTACTCTATGCTATAGATAATAAATTGGTACAATTTTGTTACTGAAACTATGATAAATCCAATAATATTGGTGTTAGTTTAAAAAAAAAAAGATCAGGCTGAACAGCAACCAGATTTTGATTTGAGATTGTGATATTTGTAGTGAATGCATTTTTCAGCTTTTACAATTACTTGTGGGTATCTCCTTTATTATAAACTCAAAAATGCTGGAAAAAAATAATGCAAATTGAAAAGTGTCAAATACATCCTTATGTACTTAGTTTACAAAGCATAGACCAGTCATAGATAAATTTAGCCACAGTTATAAAAGAGCTAAACTAGGCTATCTCTGACAGCATAGTGTACAAATATATTCTGATACATTTGGTGAGAGCACTACCCACAAAATGGGACAGTTAGTTGCACACTGTGAGTATAAAACCTCTTCAATCTCTTACGTTTATTTTTCAATTTTCAAGTATTACACAAGCTGATGAAGGACCACTTTTTAATTCATAATAGACATGAATGGTGTGTCCCAAAGTCTCTCTTGCTCAGGCTCCAAGGTTCTGTTGGCTTTTTAACCCCTCTGGGGTCAGTGTCACACTTTACCGCTATATAAGTTGGGGCAGCTGTAGATCAGGAGGTAGAGTGGGTTGCCTTTCAACAGGAAGGTTGGCAGTTTGATCCTTGGTTTCTCCAGGCTACAAGCTGAAGACACTGAACCCCAAATTGCTTGCAATGCATCCATCATTGTGTAAATGTGTGCATGATTGTTTAATGTGCGTAAAGGCATAGAATAAAGGGCTGTACAAATGTATCTGTGAATTGGTGAATGAGGCTTGTAGTAAAAAAACAGCTTAGTCAAAATGCTTCACTTCCTGCCCTGATTGTTTCCAGCTGTGTTCCCTTCCCACCTGTTGCCTGTTCATTGGTCTGTCTCGTCTGTTTAAGTTCCGTCTTCCCGTGTTTCCATTGTCGCATCATCCCGTTTCGTTCCCTGGTTGTCATCCTTTCGCCTCCCTGTTTTCCTGTGAACTCAACCTGTTATTCCCTCTGGACTTTATGTTGAGTTGTTGGCTAAATAAAGCCCTTTTTGAGTTAATCCTTCAATCTTCGAGTCCCGCACAGCGGTCCACATTTCTCACACCATGACAACCCATGACAAGTCTATTTACCATAAGCCAAATCATAAGCTTGAACTTGGTGGTTAAAAGAGACTAACTTGGGCTGGAATAACTCTTATTTCCAAACTGTAGGACTTAATTTTACTTAAAGGTGTGTCAGTAAAATTTGGCTTAAGGGACATAGGGACCTTGTTGGATGGTCCTAGACCCAAGGATGACCGTAATATAGTCCCTGGGTGAGGTTCTTCTGACTTCCCAAATAGGAAATTGACTTCGGAAGTCAGAAGAACCTGCTAGTTGATTACAGCAGTGTCAGAATTCCTAAAATGGACATCACCTGAGTGCAGCTGATGTGTGTCAAGTGACTGTAGCAAAAAACACCTGTTTCTGGGAGATTCAGTCTCTGGTTCATCAGTATTCCTGCTAAAATTGAAACATGAGGACAGCAGAACACTCCAAGAGACTCACAGAAAAGATCAGAGAAAATATAGTTACAATAAGATTTCCAACTCACTGGACACCCTACAGAGTTCAGTCAAAATCCATCATTAGGAAATGGGAGGATTATGGCACTTGTCTAAATCTGCACAGAGCTGGCTGTCCTCACAAGTCCTTGCAAGAAGACTGGTGAAGGAGGCCACCAAGACACCCAAGACCACTCTGAAAGGTTTAAAAGCTTCAGTTCCTCAGATGGAAGAGACTGTACATACAACAGCCGTTGTCCAGGTCCTTCATCAGTTGAAACTGTATAGGACAGTGGCGAGAGAAAGCCACTAGTCAGAAAAGCTCATATGAAAATGCTCCTGGTATTCACTCAAAGGCATGTGGGAGACTCCAAGATCAACTGGAAGAAGGTTCTTTGGTATGATGAGTGAACAAATGAGCTTTTTGGCCTTCAGACTAGACACTATGATTGGCGAACAGCAAACCCTGCACATCACCACAAACACACCATCTCTACCGTGAAGCATGTTGGTGGCAGCATCATGGGGATCTGGGGATGCTTCTCAGCAGCAGGCCCTGGGCGGCTTGTAAAGGTAAAGGGGAACATGAATGCAGAAAAAATGTTTCCAAATCCTAGAGGATAATCTGACTTAGTCTGCAAGAGAACTATGGCTTGGGAGAAGATTTATTTTCCAGCAGGACCAAGACCCCAAGCATACAGCAGAAGCTACACAGAAAGACAACAAGGTGAATGTTCTGGATTGGCAAAGTCAAAGCCCAGATCTCAATCCAATCAAGAATTTGTGGCAGGACTTGTCATGTTGATCCTTTGGTCCTCATGTTACAATTGTAGCAGGAATACTGATGAACCACAAACTGGACCTCCCAAACACACGTGTTTTTATACTGCAATCACTTAACACACATGAACTGCACTCAGGTGATCTCCATTTCACTAACTGTGACACTACTGGAATCAACTAGCTGGACCTCTGGTGAAATAGGTCAGTCCCTTTAAAGAAGGTGAATATTTATGCAAACATTTATTTTACGCTATATATTTTTTAATTAATTGACATTTGTTTGTAAAACTCTGTTTTCACATTAACAGGACAGAAGCTTTTTTTTAAAAAAAAAAATCTTGTCAAGAAAGCCTTGATTTCATTTAATAAAACAGTAAAAGGGCAAAATTTCCAAGAGGTGACTACTTATTATAGGCTTTGTACACTGGACACTGCATTTTATGGAACTTCATACAAGTTCATTGTTATATAACCATGTGAGCTGTGTTAGTGACAAATATGACCTGACAGCTAGGCACTAGCCATGTGACATCATGGAAAGACCAGTGACAGGAAGAAGTAGAACACTCGGGTCATTATTGCTCAAGAAACCTATGACAGCAGTATTTTTTGGACTACTTGGGTCAGTTGGATCCTTTCATAGTGGTGAATGGATAAGCCATTTTGGCCATTGTAATACATCTTAAATGTCCACCTTTGACAAATCCAGTATTAGATGTTGCATTGTTACAGTTTAAAGTGTTGAATATCAAATCTCACCCTTCCTAAAGAGTTTTCAGGCTTGGTGGAAAAAACAAAAAGAATTGCATCACGGGGGACTTCCGGTGAGCGCTTCAAGATGATGGATTAACTTTTCAACAGCTCCTGATCATAAGTGGGGAAAACTCCGCAAATTCGATATAATAGTCTTATTCATACTGACAATGATATACAATGCATGGAGGTAGATGTAAAAAGACACAGGGGGGGCTCCAAAAGTTACAGGGAAGCAAAAGACCAGACGACGGCAACGAAGCTAACATGAAGAAGGGCACGGAGCAAAACGAGGAAAGCGAGCTAACAATGGCTAAAGCAATACAAAACTTAAGTGATAATATCCGAGAAATGAGAAAAGAAATCAAAGAAGATCTGAATAACCTAAAGGCCAGGGTGAACCAGAAGCTACAAGATGTAGATCCGTAATCATGGTACAAAGTTAACCGAGGCAGAACAACGTGTGAACGAACTCGAGACAGTGAACATGGACCTGAGAGATGTGTTAATTCACTTTCTGGACCAGCAGAAAACTCTTCAGGCCAAAGTCATGGACTTGGAAGGAAGATCGCGCCGTAACAATGTCCGTATATATGGAATTAAAGAGGGCGCCGAGAGAAACAATATGATGACATTTATTAGCAGCTTGATAAAGAAAGAACTTGCTCTCTCGGAAGATGAGGACTTACAGATTCAGCGTGCTCATCGATCACTGGGACCAAAGCTGCAAGATACAGCGATTACAAGGCCTACTCTGGTCAACTTTCAGAGGTATGACATAAAAGACAAAATTCTGAGAGCAACTTGGGCTAAGAAAATTTCTTATGAGGGTAAAACTATCACATTTGCACACGACTTGCCAACTGAGATTAACAACGAGCTCAAAGAGTAAAAAAACATTAAGAAGATCCTCAAAGAACAAAAAATACGTTTCCCCATACCCAGCTAAAATGAGAATTCATTGGGAGAGTGGCCCACGCCTGTACACGAATGCATCAGAAGCAGCAGAGGACATGAAGAAGAGGGGATACACTGTAAAGACGCCACGCTGTGTGGACATCGACTGGGAAAAAGCTCTCACCTGAGGCACACACTGGGATAAAGCGGACAGCTCACGCTCTGAGCGCGTCCGCGAAAGGCTTCAAGGATTTCACAGACAGCAAGTATAAACTACCTTGTGTTATGTTTCATTGGACAAAGTGGCCAAAATACATGCTCTTACTCTGTAAGTCTTCTTCTTCTTTCGGCTGTTCCCGTTAGGGGTTACCACAGCAGATCATCTGCCTCCATCTCACCCTATCCCTTGCATCCTCTTCCCTCACACCAACCCTCTGCATGTCCTCCTTCACTACATCCATTAATCTTCTCTGTGGTCTTCCTCTTCTCCTCCTGCCTGGCAGTTTCATCCTCAACATCCTTTGTCCAGTGTATCCACTATCCCTCCTCTGAACATGTCCAAACCATCTCAGCCTTCCCTCTCTGACTTTGTCTCCAAACTTCTCAACCTGAGCTGTCCCTCTGATGTACTCATCTCTAATCCTGTCCATCCTGGTCACTCTCAGAGAACATATCAACATCTTCAATTCTGCCACCTCCAGCTCCACCTCCTGTCTTTTTGTCAGTGCCACCATCTCCAAACTATACATCATAGCAGTTCTCACTACGATCTTGTAAACCTTCCCTTCACTCTTGCTGCTGTCCTCTCACAAAGCACCCCTGACACTCGTCTCCACCCACTCCACCCTGCCTGAACTCTCTTCTTCACCTCTCTTGTGCTCTGTCCATTGCTTTGGATGGTTGATCCCAAGTATTTAAACTCATCCACCTTCACCACGTCTACTCCTTGCATCTTCACTGTTCCACCTGGCTCCCTCTCATTTCTGCACATGTGCTCTGTCTTCATAATCTTCCTTCAAGATTACCCCTACTCCATTTCTCTTCCTACCTACACCATAGTAGAACAGTTTGAATCCACCTTCCAGGCTCCTGGCCTTGCTTCCCCTCCACCTGGTTTCTTGCACACACAATATATCTGCCTTCCTTCTCTCCATCATATCAGCCAGCTCTCTCCCTTTGCCAGTCAAAGTCCCTACATGTAAAGTCCCCTCTCTCACCTCCACCCTCCTACCTTTCCTTCTCTCTGTCTGCCTCCTAACACACTTTCCCCCTCTCCCCCTCCTTGATCTTCGGCCAACAGTAGCATAGTTTCCACCAGCACCCTGTTGGCTAACCGCACCGGAGGCGGTCGTTGTTAACCCGGTCCGCGACCGATCCGGTATGGAAGTTGTGTTATGAATCCACATATTTGATCTGGCAAAGTTTTTACGCCAGATGCCTTTTCTGATGCAACCCTCCCCATTTGCATGGGCTTGGGACTAGGAGTACACTGGCTTGTGGGCCCCTGTGACTGGATTGCTCTTACTCTGTAAGCACTGTTTTCTAACCTCGGCTTATTATAATAGAGGAAGGTGTGTGTAACTGCTCTACTACATCTTACTTAAGATTTATAAGGAAATGCCTCTAATGTAAGCTGTCACTGAATGTGAGGCCCCGCGTTACGTATTTTCGGTTTACTTTATACAAGTTTTTTGGTTTCGCCCCGTGTCACAGAAAACAGATTATACTGATCCGGACTCAGAGGGATGCTTAAAATGCTCAGAGGAGAGAGAACAGTGCTGGTGGCAGGGAAGGAGCTCCTACGCATGGTAGGATTTTTTTCTCCAAGATTGTGAGAATGGACACTACAAAATGACAGGGCAATGTTGGAGTGGAAGTCAGCATTACATATTTTCAGTTTCTATTGTTATTTTGTTTGTGTTTGGGAGTACTGGTGTGAGTAATTGTGACTTTAGAGCAGCTTCATGGAATGTTGGACTTAACAACCCTGTTAAGAGGAGTAGAGTCATGTCTAAGATAAAATGAGAAAAGAAACTCATCTATCTCAAACGGAGCATGAGAAATTAAAAAAATTTGATTAACAAATGCATTTTACAGCTCTTTTTTTTTTGCAGTGTTGATACACAACTCCCTACACTTTGAACTTATTAAACAAGTAAAGGACAATGAAGGCAGATATGCGCCAATTCAAGGTAAAATAGAGGGTAAAATGGTAACTCTTAGCTCAGTCTCCTTACCCCAAATTATGAGTTAAAATCTCTGAAGAAAATCCTGGAAAAAATCTCCTCTGAATCTCAACGTGTATTAATATGTGCAGGGGGCTTTAATACAATCATGCATAAGGACAATACATCTAATAATAAAAGGATGGTGACACTACAGAGTAAACTGCTAAGAAAGGGGCTGGATGACTTAGGTTTATTGGATATTTGGCAAGAAATGCATCCAAAGGACAGAGATTTCACTTATTTCTCACCCCCTCATGCAGTATATTCAAGAAGAGACCTTTTCTTTGTCTTTACAAATGATAGACATAGAATAAAAAGTTTTGAAATAGGCACTAGGAATATGTCAGATCATTCACCAATGTATCTAACATTTCCCCTAGTGACCAGACCAAAAAAAAAACTAGATGGAGGCTAAATACAAGTTTGCTTAACAATAAGACTATTATAAAAGAGATAAAAGTCAAAATAAAATATTTTCTAGAAATAAATGATAATGGACAGGTCAAATTTATATCACTAAGTGCAGCTATGAAGAAAGCTAAAGAGAAGCAGTTAAATGAACTTGAAAACACTCTAAAAGACTTAGAAAGCAAACACAAAACGACTCAATCTGACCAGACCTTGAAACAAATTCAGCAAATATAAAAACAAATCTTCAACATATATCACGAAGAAGAAGAGAAAAAATACAAATTTCTGAGACAATCATATTATGAAACAGGACCAAAGGCAACAAAGTTCATTCCCAGGAAAATACGCAAAAAGCAAATAATGCAATCTATATCCTCAGTTCTTGATCCCCAAACTGGGAAATAACAAAATAATCTAGAGGGAATTGACTTGTCATTCAAACCTACTACAGAAGTTTATACACACAACCTGAACAAGCCAATATAGAAAATATAAGAATGTTTCTTAATTCATTAGATCTGCCATTAATTGGAGAGTGTTAGAATGAATGCCTAACTAAACATATCCAGAAAAAAGAATTGGAAATGGCCTTAAAGAAATTAAAAAACAGCAAAACACTAGGTACAGACGGCCTACCGGCCGAGTGGTATAAAGCATTTGAGGTGGAATTGTTTTATTAAGGTCTTTGAATTGGACATTAGAGAATATGTCCACCCCCATCATGGTCTGAGGCAATCATAACAATTATACCTGAAGAAGGCAAGAATAAAATGCTGTGCAGTGCATACAGGCCTATATCAGTCCTAAACCAAGATTATAAACTATATGCATCAATTATATCTAATAGGCTAAACTCATTTATCCCATATTTGATTGATGTGGGTCAAACTGGGTTAGTTGGGAGCCGGCAAACCCAAGACAACATAAGACGCTCTCTCCACATGATCAGTAACATATGAGAAAATAATCACAAAGCAGTATTAGTTTGTTTGGATGCCGAAAAAACTTTCGACTGTGTTAGCTGGAAGTACTAGTTCTTGGTCCTAGAAAGATTCAGCTTTGCTGAAAACTCCATTAACAGTATTAAGACATTATATTCAATGCCTACCTCAAGAGTTAAGATAAATGGACGTGTCACAGACCACATAAAACTGGAAAGATCTACTCGTCAAGGTTGCCCTCTGTCTCCAACCCTTTTTGCTCTTTGCATAGAGCCTTTAGCACAAACAGTAAGAGAAAATAATAGTATTCATGGGGTTGTAGTTAATTCAAGAGAACATAAAATAGCATTATATGCTGATGATGTTCTCTTATACTTGTCT
>VUQH01074101.1:0-11573 GCA_015106775.1 Etroplus canarensis
CACAAAGACACAGTGTAACTCCTTCTGACCTTCTCTATACTTCTCCATCAACACTCTCAAAGCAAACATTGCATCTGTAGTACTTTTTCTTGGCATGAAGCCATACTGCTGCTCGCTGATGGTCATCTCTCTTCTTAGCCTAGCTTCAACAACCCTCTCCCATATCTTCATGGTATGGCTGATCAGCTTGATCCCTCTGTAGTTACTGCAGCTCTGCACATCACCCTTATTCTTGAAGATTGGTAATACACTATTTGAATCTATCAAACTTTCATAGCCGCCCTCACTTCCTCCTTACTCACTTCCTGATTCACCATCTTCCCTCCCTCTGCCCTCCCCTCTCTCTCATTTTCCTCATTCATCAGCTCCTCAAAGTACTCCTTCCATCTTCTCAACGCACTCTCTTCACTCGTTAAAACATTTCCCTCCCTATCCTTAATCGTCCTGATCTGCTGCACATCCTTTCCAGCTCTGTCTCTCCATCTCACCAAGTCCTTCTCTCCTTCCTTGGTGTCCAGCCTCTCATACAACTCACTATAAGCCTTTTCCTTTGCCTTTACCACTTCTCTCTTTGCTACGCATTTAGCCTCCCAGTATTCCTGTCTATTTTCTTTATCTCCCTGACTATCCCACTTCCTTTGCCAGCCTCTTCCTTTAAATACTTTCCTGTGCATCCTCATTCCACCACCAAGTCATCTTGTCTTCTTTCCTCTGTCCAGATAAGACCCCAAATACCTTCTTGGCTGTTTCCCTCACCACCTCAGCTGTACTTTCCCAGTCATCAGGGGTAGCCTTCCTGAGTCCCTAAGACCCTGCACAGTAAAGAGAGGTTTTGTATAATCTCAAAAACTTATACGTACTGTAAAAGAAAATCTCTCACACATTTGTTTCTTGCACAAGCACGTGGAAAGGCAACCTGATTTGCCAGTGTCTGTATTGAATGATGCCACTTTAATTGCTTGATGGTTTGGTGGACTGCTCCTGTGTGGTTAAGAGACTGAGACAATGTTGTGTACATTTCTCTACATATCTGCTTTGCTAAAAATTGATCTTTAAGTTACTCTGGAAAATTCTGGCCATCATCATCAAGTCTTTGCCTCAATTTTCATTAACTAAAGGGTCCACTCTAAAACAGATGTCGTCTTCGTCTTTTGGCTTTGGCTTCTTTCACCACAGCGGACCCTCCCTCCATCTCACCCCATCCCTTGAACCCTCTTCTGTCACACCAACCACTTGCATGTCCTCCTTCAGTACATCCTCCTAACAAGCCTTCACCCTCACCTCGATCTTTGTTTTTGGCCAAATTTTAGCATAGGTTCCACTGGCACCCTGTTGGCTAACAGCACCGGAGGCAGTTGTCATTAACCTGGGCCTCATCGATCCATTAAGTACTTTGTATTATGAATCCACATATTTAATTTGGCAAAGATTTTACAAAAGTTGCCCTTCCTGATGCAACCCTCCCCATTTACCTAGGCTTGGGACCTTTGCATGGGTTTTCTCCAGGTACTCCAGCTTCTTCCCACAGTCCAAGATATGCAAAGGGGTTTAGGTTAATTGGTGATTCTAAACTGACCGTAGGGATGATTGTGAGTGTGAATGGTTGTCTGTCTCTCTGTTGGCCTTGCAATGAACTGATGACATTTTTGTTTCCCTAACTAAGTTAATATAATGAGCATAACTGAAAGCCCAAGTTTATTGTTCCTTCTCTCGTGTATATCCTCTTTATCCTAGAAACAATTGGAGCTATTGTCATTTCAGCTGCTGTTTTGTCTAGTAATCATTTGGGTTTCAGTAGGGAAGTATCCATCAATATCTTTTTGCGCTAAAGGCTTCTTATGAGACTCACAATTTAACTGAAAGAAACCCTTCTGAGAATTGCCTTCCACCAAGTTTCACCCTGTTATTGTATGTGCAGTCCTTTTTATTTGTGGTAGTTTTTCCCTTATTCCATGAAAACTGACAGAGGGTGTGACTTTGAGGTGACTTGCAGTTTATGACCTTGGGTGCAACATAGGTAGCAGAAGATGGTGGCACATTAACCAGCAGGAGACCCATGATGACAACCTTTCTTCACAGCAATTCAATAAAACCAAGACTTCAGAAAATTGTCTCTTACAGTCTTGATCATTGACAATTGTAGCCAATCAAAATGTGGGACATTATTTCAATATGTGGGACAGGGGGACAAGAAATAAAAATGCTGTGCAGTCCCACATAAAGAGATACCTGGTCATCCTGCTGGCAACTGCCCATTGACAGCTGGGATTGGTTTCAGCACCCCTTATGATGCTGAATTGGATGAAAATGTACCTTTCGGCTGCTACCCACAAAGGGGTTGTCACAGCGGCTTAATCTGAATTGGTAATTTGGCAGAAGTTTTACGCAGGATGCCCTTCCTGATGCAACCCTCCAACGGTGAGAGGGGCTTGTGTCCCCGCCTGGGATGCTGAATTGGATAATCAGAAGAAAATGGAATAAAAGACGACAAAGCTCCAGCCCGATGAGACATGTAGGCTCAGGCGTAAAAGTCCAACGGACTTTACCTTATAGTTTTATTAATGTGGAAGATTCATGGATGTAATGAAGGAGGACATGCAGAGGGTTGATGTGAGGGAAGAGGATGCAAGGGATAGGATGAGATGGAGGCAGATGATCAGCTGTGGCGACCCCTAACGGGAACAGCCGAAAGAAGAAGAGTAATCACAAGGCAATGAATGCGCGGTACAACATTGTGATTGGGAGCTAAGCCCCCTTAAAGGTCTGATCCTAGAATCACCCCTGTAGAGCATCTCAGACTTTAGCAGCAATAGTGTATTATTGCAGGGGCCTTTACTTAATAGTTTTACTGTAAGCTGCTGTTATGTTAAACTTGGGGTTATCATTACACTCATTTTTTTTCCTGACCCTCAAATCTATTATGTCTGAATAGACATCTTTAACTACTTGTAGAAATGTTTTATTTTACATTTGGCGCGCGCGTGCGTTTAGTATTGACACGAGGCTTGCTGCGCAGCACGTGCTGAGGCACCTGCCTGGCCCTTCCCACTGCGGCGCACCTTCTGTCGTTTCTAAACGTGCAGGAAACTGGACCCCTGCGCCAGACATTCCGGCTCTAAACTTCCACGCACAAATATTTTAGATCCAAAATGCTGCTCTGTTTGAGACATGGGATCCACGGAAACGCGGCTCCCGTTTCAAAAGGTTGCGCAATGTCTTCACCGGGCAGTGTTTGTGTTGTGGAGAAGCCTGAAAGTGAGGACGCAGTCTCCATCGATTGATGACGCTGCAGAGTAAATAACGCCAGTGTGCGTTTGTGCGGAATCAAGATCGCAGCCTGCAGAATTAACACTGAAATGTTTATTACACATATAAATCAGAGTCTGTGCCCTGCTACAGTTTATTCTTTTCCTCATTAGAAAACAAAAAATGACATCATTGTTTCCGACAAATCGGAGCTGAAGGATGGACGGCGCGTACACGTGTGTGGATTTTGGGGAGGGGGAGCGAGGGTGGGACCGAGCCCGTTTCCCCAGTCCAGTTTGACTGAAGCTAGGACCGGAGCTTCGTCCCGAGTCCTTGCAGAGATGTCACATGTGGCTGAAGCTTGTCAGTGAAACGCCTCACACACAGCAACAGTTCTTACGGTGACTCAAAGAATCTGAATATGACGGTGCTCAAAGAAATCCCGGAGAAGTGGTTTCCAGTTGTTGTCTCCCTGCAAAGAAAGAAAAAGAGAGGACTGAATGGAAGAAAAACGACCAAAAAGCGGACAGGTACGAGTTTTTGCTAACATTGAGGAGATGAGTCTGTAGCAGTCATCACCGTCAGGAGGTTGTTCATCATACGAACTGCATCGAGTTTTTGGTTTTTTTTTTTTTTGTTGTATAAATAAATATCATCTGACATCATCATGCCAACTGAGTCCGAGTCTCATTCTTGCTTCTTCATCTTTTTCACTCCATGGTCCATTTGTGTTTGTGTACATGACCTCATCATTTTACATGTCTGCATTAGGGAGCTAATTTGCTTTGAGTTTTCATATTTATTACATATTATCTAACACACTTAATAACAGTGTCATTCTTCCTACTTTCACGTTTACTGTTAGATGTGGAGTTGATCTGTCTAAGGAGACTGAAAGTAATCACTTTATTTTAGCTGTGTCCCTGTGTTTAGTGCAGACTATGAATCCATATTACTTTAGTAGAATTTGCATGTGTAAACAAAATTGAGTTTGTGTAAATATGTGACTGATGTCCTTGTCTCTGCTGCATGAGACACTGATCAATCTTCCAGGCGCCAGCCCCCACTGCGCTGCTTTGTCTGTATTCTTATTCCTTAGCTTAACTATCACAAATCACCCTGGATGTGCACCTTCATTTGACCTCCAGTCCATCATTCTCAGACTGTGTCACTAGGATTGTTTTCCAACAAATTAGATCACTGTATGTGTGTGCATGGCTGCAGAAGACCCTGCTATCCTTTGATCGCATAATTAGATCAGCCACAGTGACTGATGCTTACTTCTCAGCAGTCTTATCTGATCCTGACTTAGTTTTAGTCATGAAAGGACATTAGCACTTCCCATAACTCAGACTGAATGACTGTGGTCATTATTGCCCTGAATTCAATCTGCACTAACTCTGCTGTGTGAGTGTGTCACTGGTGGAGATGTAAAGAAGCTCAAAGCTGTGGCTTGTGCCCTCACATGTCCAGCCATGAGAGGAAGAGAGTTAAAGAGACAGGAAGGTGGATGAAACAAATTTAGTGCTTTTGTACTAGGATATAGTTACTCATTCTATTTGACATTAAGTATTTTTGTTGAAATCAATATTTAACTCTTTTGTGTCTCAGATCTTTATGGAAACCTTATGCTGAAAGTAAGCCTGCCACTAAAAGTTTCTCTGTAATGGAGCTTTATAGATTCATAGAGACTTACTGTATGGCGTGCAGTCTGCGTCAGGGCTTCTAATGCCCTTGAAGTTGTCAGTTATTAAACACTTACTGAGCAGTTTGTTGAAGATGCTCAGGCATTTAGGCTGAGGTGGTCAGCTTGCACAGCAGTGGCTGGGACAGACACAGTCCAGTCCTTGCATCAGATGGTGGGAAGCTTTGGTGCTTACCTGGCACAAGCATCTTGCCATTTCACAGCAGCCTTGGCTCTGCTGACAGATCTAAAAGCCTGTCAGACAAATCTCTCTGGTGGACACTTGTCCCAGAAAATGGCACGATGACCTTCACGTAGAAAGGAGAAATGCCAGAGGGAAAGGGAAAGAGGAGGGAGCAGATTGGATGAGTTTCAACAGAATAGCTTGTGTTAGTATGTGCACCTTTATAGTCACAAACCTGATATTGTACTAGTCAGAGTTTAGAAATGTGAAGATATCGAATGCCATTAACCCAGAGCTAATGTGATTTTGTATACATGCAGAAAGCTGACAGCAGGAAAATGTACTCTCTTAAATTAGAAATAGATTTATAATTATCCAGAAGATATAACACAGGGGAGTTGATGTCCACAACAAATTCTCTTGTAGGTAGTTTTAACTTTGGTTTAATCCTGCCACTCAGCCACAGCCACAGTGACCTATAAGAACTTTATAAACAAAAGTAGTTTACTTGACCTCAGAACCAGCACTCTAATGTTGAATAACTGTACTGTAAAACCAGGAAACCTATACAACAAATTTTTGCCATGCTTTTGTTTTCTGTCTTGTCTTTCTCAGCACCACCCAACTGGTCATGGCAGATAGTTCCTCATCACTGAGCCTGGTTATGCTAGTGGTCTCTTCCAGTTAAAAGGGAGTTGTCAACCCCAACAATTTGACAGTTCACTGAAAATTGTTGGATTTTTTTGGGGTTATCGCTCTAACCTGTATGATCTTTATGTACAGTACAAAGCACTATGAGATGACTTCTGTTGTGAATTGATATCATATTAATAAAAATGAATGTTATATATTTAAATTTGCAATTCATTTATTGATAAACACTGATAGAATCATCACCACTATTGTTAATTCATTGGAAGTTTTGAGCCATAAATAAGTAGGAAAAAAAATGCACATTTTCCAAGTTGACGAAACCCACTGTGGCAACAGCGCAGCTGGTCTATAGCCAACCAGAACTCATCTGAAACATCAAATCTGTCCTATAACCTGATTCCAAAGCGGAGCTCTAATGGGATCTCTTTAAGTGGCCTCTGTTTGTTTGGTGAAGCTGAATGCAGCAGGGACAGAGATGTAGGTTATGATCAGTGCGAAGGCTTCACAGTGCTGCGGAAACACAGGAAACCACAGTGTCTTTGTTTATGTCTGCATTCGATTATAGGCTATTGGTTTCTGTTATGTGATGTCCCTTCCTGTGGCACCTCATTGCCTCTCAGCTGTCAGTCAAAAGTATGTCAAGGACTATTTTTTGTGCATATTACATGCATTTGCCTTGAAAATTACTACTTTGGTGTGTGCGTGTGTTAATATCTGTACTGTGTGCAGCCGTGTGCAAAACAGAGCAGACACTTAATTTAAAAAGCCATCTCATCAATATTACAGGAGATGGGCCTGGTGGCAGAGGAGGAGGGGAACTCCTAAACTACTAAGCATAAGCATAACAGAAACCTAAAACAGCAGGAAGATGAAGTGCACAGTCAAGAGGGAGATTGAGCACAAAAAGATAAAATCTGACTGTTTTAGTTTTACTTTCTAAAACTTGAAGACTGTAGCTTGAACTGTTTTCATTTCTGTTTATCAGTAATAAGTAACAGTTGACACACACTTGCGCACATACATACACATTCTTGGTTGATTGTGTATCTGGCCCAAATTGCACATATGTCATTAACAGACAGTGGTAGCAGCTTATTAAATGTCAGATTGGCCTTATTTGTTGTATCTTGTGTGTCCCAAAACTGATCATTTTTGACACTGTGTATAAATTAATAACACTCAAACAATGCCCAGCATTGTGGGCTGTTGTCTTCTCTCTTTCTTTCTCCAGGTCTCCAGAGGATGTCGATGATTCTGACATTTTTAAAGTTTTGCAGTTCAATAAACATTCAGCCTTTTTGTCACAGTTTTGTTTTGTTGCCTTAATGACTCATCTTGTGTGTTGTGTTTCTGCAGAGGAGGAGAGAAGGGTCAGAGCCAATGACAGAGATTACAATGAAAAGTTTCAGTATGCTGTAAGAGTGTTTTCTACAGTACATCTTCTAAAATTTAAACTTTTGCAACAATTTTACTAAAAGGCATTCCTTAATTCTGTGTTTTATTTCTCTTTATCTACCAGAGTAACTGCATCATGACATCCAAGTATAACATCATCACCTTTCTACCCGTCAACCTGTTTGAGCAGTTCCAGGAAGTAGCCAACACCTACTTTCTATTTTTGCTCATACTACAGGTGAGGAGGGGAAATAGGGAAGGTATCACAGAAAGAAATGTAAGCATTACATAAGGGAGAGGAAGCATCTGCTTCTGTGCCTTTATTTTTGCATGTGGTTGGAGAGTGAAAGTTACAGTTAACACCATTAAAACGACCAAGGTATATCAGTAACTGTTGGTATGACTAGCTGACAATAAAAAACTAGACCAGGAAAAACAAAATCAAATGAAGATAAGAAGCACATTCAAAATCAAAGTAACTGCTCTAAAATATATAAGCTAATAATAAAAGGCCTTTAATGGATTAGTGAGCCCCACAGTGTTGTGCAATTTTGTACAAAATAGTCCCTACCTAATGGTTTCAAATTAACACATTTCACAGTCACAAAATTGTACAACCTGGCCTGTTAATCCCGGTCCACCACTTGAAAATGTCTCAATATTTGTTGGATAGATTAACATGAAATTTCACAAAAACTTTCATGGCTGCAAGAGGCTCATTTCCAGTGCCACTGGTAGCAAAAATTTCCTTTCGTCCAATAATTCGTGACAAAATTCTTAAATTCTCAGCCTCCAGTGTATGATTAGGGTTAGTGCATACTAGCAATTATTAACATGCTAAATAATGATGGTCAACATGTAAACATGATCCCTGCACCAGAACAGCAGCATGTGACTGTGGGCAAGTTTGGATGCTGATGTGAAATCCAGCATCCAAGCATAGTTGTTGAATCTTAGTTTTTCATCCATCCATCCATCCATTTTCTTAACCAGTTATTCAATTCCGGGTCACAAGGGGCTGGAACCTGTCCCGGCTGTTGTAGGATGAGAGGCGGGATTGTTTCATGCAGTGGTGCATGTCAGAAAAGTAGCTCAGTCTAGGTTAATTTAAAAGTTGATATGACATTTACAGAAAGTAGATTTTTTTTAATGTAAGTAATCATCTAATTTTAAGCCCAGATATCACCATATAAATGCCTTATAAGCAAGCCCAAACGAAATTTGCTTCTTATCTTTCTGCGGTAATGCAGAGTGAAAATTTGCAGAATTATGTGGAATGATGTTTTCTTGTTACATTATCAATGATTTGTAAAAAAAAATTAATAAAAAACAAAACATAATCATTATTTCCTGAGCAAATATGTTAATTTATTTGAAACAATAAATCAACCTAAATTTTCTCAACATTATAACAGGCTGAAATTAACATAGATTTACTCAAACTTCTAATTTCATCTTCAAGATTTCAGGACAGCCTTTTTATAGTGATCAAAGTCACAGCAACAGAAAGGTGGAAATAGCAAACATTTGCCTAGCAGCACGCTGATTCTGTGGAAAATCTGTGGAATTCTACAGGTGGAGCTTTCGTATAAGTTATAAAAAGGTCAACAAATCTAACAGAAAGTTCTCGTTTTTTTGAAAAAAGAAACAAAAAACTCAGGCCTTCTGGTCTGACAAATCACCGACTACAAAATAATCCAGTATGTTGACTAGATTCATGGAGTCTGTCAGTGTACTTTGGATCATAACAAGCTGTCTGCGATGTAGCTGGGGTCAGATGTGCCTATCTCCATATCATACAGAGCCTTTGTGTTCCTTTTAAAAAGTATAGCAACTTTTGTCTGCCTGTGTTTAGTTGATACCTCAGATCTCCTCGCTGTCCTGGTTCACTACCATCGTGCCTTTAGCTCTGGTGCTGAGCATCACTGCAGTAAAGGATGCCACAGACGACTATGTGAGTATGTTTTTATGCACCACAGACACAGGCACAAGAAGTCCTGAATATATCTTGCAGAAACCATTTTTTGTCATCTGTAGTTTCGTCACAAGAGCGACAACCAAGTGAACAATCGTCAGTCTCAGGTCCTCATCCGTGGCTTGTGAGTCACTACAACTTACACCTTACCTGTGCTGTTACTTAACAAAATGTTACCAGCATTAATTTAAGAGTGGAACCGCATGTTACTTCATGATCTCTCTTCATTTTGCTCTTGCAGGCTTCAAAATGAGAAGTGGATGAATGTTAGAGTGGGTGATATCATTAAACTTGAAAACAACCAGTTTGTGGCAGTAAGTGTTCAACCAACACAGAATGAACACACATCCAAAAACATATGTTTTTTTTTTACTTTAGTTTAGTTTATTTTGGACATGTAAACAAAAGAAGACAGGATAACATGTATTTGTATACACACAAAAGAGCAACAAACAAAAGGAGAAAGTCCCCAGTTGTAAGTCTGAAAAGGATTAGGAAGAAGTATATAAAGACTTATTAATTCCCACCCCTCACTTAGTTGTCTAACATTCGGCCAGTGTCACGTTAATTTCAATACTTAGGTGCAATACACATGTGCACACACACATGCACAGATACAAATACTTACACACACACACACACACACACACACACACACACAGGTAACAAAAATTAATTTATACTTTTTAAAAAAAATTCCTTCTTATCAAAGGTTGTTTCTGTAGTGTTCTAAATGCATGTTTCGAAACATCTTTTTGAAGTGAGTTATGCTTGGATATTGTTTCAGTCCCTCTGGCAAACTGTTCCACTGCTTAACTCCACAAATACTAACACAAAAAGATCTGACATTTCATGTCTGTGCATAAAGTGTCTTATAGTTTAATTTACTCCTGAAGTTGTAACCCCCCTCTCTATTAACAAACAGACTTTGAATATTTTCTGGTAACATATTATTTCTGGCTTTATACAGAGTTAGTGCAGTTTTGTATTTAATAAGATCCATAAACTTCAAGCTTCTTGACTTGAAAAACAAAATACTAGGGTGGGCTTTTAATCCAGCATGATGATGATTCTGATTGCTCTTTTCTGAAGTTTACATAAGGGTTGAAGTGATGTTTTATAAGTGTTGCCCCAAACCTCTACACAGTAATCTAAATATGGTAATATAAGTGAAAAGTAAAGGATGTGTAGTGACTTGTAATTCAAAAAGTGTTAGGCTTTACTCAGTAATGAAATACTTTTTGACAGTTTAGTTTGTATATTTTTAATATGAGGTTTCCAAAAGATTTTGTCGTTGATAGTCACACCAAGAAATTTTATATTAAAAATTTGCTCTAATTCAGTATTATTTATCATTATTTCTACTGTTAGGTCTTTTCTATAATTCCCAAATAATATAAATTTAGTTTTATTCAAATTTAATGATAACTTGTTTAAATCAAACCATGTTTTCAAATGAGCCACCTCTTCTCTAACAGTATTCAAAAGCTGCTGTAAATCCTCTCCGGCACAAAAAATGTTTGTGACATCTGAAAACAAAATAAACTGTAGTGCTCTGGATGGTTTACATATATCACTGATATAGAGAATAAACAGCTTTGGCCCCAGTACCGGCCCTTGTGGGACTCCACAAACAATGTCCAAGCACTGTGATTGATATTCACCAAGAGTCACAAATTTTTGCCTGTTTTTCAAGTAACTTCTCACCCAGTCCAATACCACACCCTTAATGCCATAATGTTCTAATTTATTTAATAAAATGTCATAATTTATTGAGTCAAATGCTTTTTTGAGATCAACAAAAATTCCAGCTGCACATTTTCTTTGATCGATAGTACTTGTGATGGTCTCAATCATTTCCATTAATGCCATAAATGTAGATCTGTTTATTATGAAACCATATTGACTATCTGTTAAAATTCAATGTAATCAATGAATCTGTCTAATCTGTTACTGAAATTTTTTCTAGTATTTTGGAAAACTGTGACAGCAGTGAAACAGACCTGTAATTTGTGAGTTGGTGTCTATCTCCACTTTTGTACAGTGGCATAACTTTAGCTATTTTCATTTGAGTTGGAAATGTACCAGTTTCTAAGGATAAATTACAGATGTATGTTAAAGGTTTAAAAACCAGCCACAGGGGCCCACAAGCCAGTGTAGTCCTAGTGCTGGTCCCAAGCCCGGGTAAATGGTGAGGGTTGCATCAGGAAGGGCATCCGGCGTAAAAGCTTTGCCAAATCAAATATGCGGATTCATAACACGACTTCCATACCAGATCGGTCGCGGCCCGGGTTAACGACCGCCTCTGGTGCCATTAGCCAACAGGGTGCCGGTGAAAACTATGCTACTGTTGGCCAAAGACCAAGGAGGGGGAGAGGGGGAAAGCGTGTTAGGAGGCAGAGAGAGAGAAGGAAAGGTAGGAGGGTGGAGGCGAG
>VUQH01074103.1:0-11760 GCA_015106775.1 Etroplus canarensis
ACGTGCCCAAAACGCCTCCAGTGAGAGGCGTCCAGGGGGCATCCTGATCAGATGCCCAAACCACCTCAACCGGCTCCTTTCGATGTGGAGGAGCAGTGGCTCTACTCTGAGCCTCCCCCGGATGACTGAGTTCCTCACCCCATCTCTAAGAGTGAGCCCAGCAACCCTGCGGAGAAAGCTCATTTCAGCCGCTTGTATTCGCGATCTCATTCTTTCGGTCATTACCCAAAGTTCATGACCATAGATGAGGGTAGGAACGTAGATAGACCGGTAAATCGAAAGCTTTGCCTTAGAGCTCAGCTCCCTCTTCACCACGACAGATCGGTACAACGTCCGCATCACTGCAGACCCAATCCGTCTGTCAATCTCCCGCTCCATCCTCCCCTCACTCGTGACCCCAAGATACTTGAACTCCTCCACTTGGGGCAGGACCTTGTCTCCAACACGGAGAGGGCAATCCACCCTTTTCCGGCAGAGTACCAAAGACTCAGACTTGGAGGTGCTGATCTTCATCCCGGCTGCTGCACACTCAGCAACAAACCGTCCCAGCAAGGCCTGTAGGTCATTGCTCGATGAAGCCATTAGAACCACATCATCCGCAAACAGCAGAGATGAGATTTGGACATGTGCAGAGGAGTAATAGTGGCTATACTGGACAAAGGATTTTAAAAATAGAGATACGTGGATGTAGTGAAGGAGGACATGCACAGGGTTGGTGTGACAGAAGAACAAGGATAGGGTCAGATGGAGGCAGATGATTCGCAGTGGCAACCCCTAAGGGAGCATCTGATATAAGAAGATATAACTATAGCAACTAATGTTGAACACGTAACCTGGTCCATAGCAGACTTTAATATCATCTGGAAACAGCACAATTTCACAGACTCTTTTACGACATATTTATAGTGCAATATAAACTAAAGCTGTACCTTTCTTACTCCACAGAAGAAAGTTGTGCAGTGAAGTTGCAGCAGTACATAAAATGTGCCATAAACATTTACATGTATTCAGTTGGTGATGCAGAGAATGTCTAAATCTTTTTATGTTTGATCTTAATCTGCTGTCAAATCTGTTTTACACTGCTGGAAATGTAGCAAACAGAAGATGGGGACAACTGATTATTGATTTGTAGTCTGTTTATCACCACTTACTGAATCAGTAAGATTACTGACTTTGATATGGCCAAAACCTAAACTGATTTCCCCATCTCCATCTTTAAGCTGTGGGATAGTGTTAGACCTGAACTCATTTATTTTAAAGTTTCAGAGCTCTAATGTGTAGGTGTTACATTAGAAATGAAATCTGAGAGCACACTCAGTGGAAAAATAAACTTGCATATGAATACACTTGATTAATGATTTTATGCAGCATTGCTCTCGTCTTATTTGCAACACCAGTGTTTTGCCACTTTACTTTTATAGCACTTTCTTTATAGATCGATCTCATTCCTCTGATAATGTGTCTGACTGAAGTAGGCGGTACTCCATTGATCTTTTTTTTCCTTTTATGTGAGCATGCAGGGAGCCTGGTTTAAAAAGAAGTTGATAACCACCTTTGTGATAGCAGTTATCTGACGAGGGTTTTAGGGTCTGTTGACTCAGTTCATGCAAAGTGAGCCTGGCTGTCAAACTTGCTTTGTAGTACACACTTCAGCAGGAGACAGATGCTGTGTGGCAGCTACAATACACTGAGATGGAGATGTTAAACTTCACAGATTTTTTTCCCCACTCTTTCAGATGATCTCCTGTCATCTGGCCAGGCAGAAACATTTGACTTTGTCTTCATTGATGCCGACAAAGTTAACTATGAGAACTATTACGAGAAGTCTCTGAAGCTGTTGAGAAAAGGAGGCATCATTGCTATCGACAATGTAAGGGCTACAACTAAAAAAAACACTTAAGTTTAAGATGCAGCGTGCCTTTTCAAGCAGTAAATCCTCTATATAAATGTTTCTCCACTGTAGGTGCTGTGGGGTGGAAAGGTGGTGAATCCGCCCCCAGATGATCCAGACACTGTGGCCATTGACAAGCTGAACAAGAAGCTGCACAGAGATGCACGAATTAATCTGAGCATGCTCACAGTGGGAGATGGGGTCACCCTGGCTATCAAACTATAGTGCACATCTGAAAAAGTGCAACTGTATGTCTGCTTTATAAGGCAACACTAAGACACTGCCAATACGTAGTACTTTAATTATACAAAAAAGAAATTTGATTAAAAACAAACTGTGTGTGCATTTTGATTTTGCATTTTATTATTATTTAACTAAACTGTTTAATACAATATTGCCTGATTGGCATTGAATTAGAGGCGAGAATAAAGGTTGATTTCAGGACTTTATTGTAAAGGTAGACACACACCAACACACAAACAGCTCCCTGATTAGTGTCACAGTCCTCAAAGGGGAAGTAAGGTGGATTATTCTCTCAGGTCTTTTACTCAAGCCACAATGAGGAAAATAAAAATGCATTTAGCATTGCCTTGCAACCTAGAAGCAGCTATTGAAGGTAGCAGAGGTCCTTAACTCTTCACTCAGCATAAATAAGCCTCTCCAGGAAAACAAGTGAAGAGCAGCCAAGAGACTAGCTTCAGTCTTGATAGCATATTTCGTCAGAGTAATCCTTCCAACAGGCAGCACAACACTACCAATATACAAATAAAATGTGCAAATAAAACAAATGAAGAAGAGCTTAAATAAGGGTAGATTCTACTGTGCAAAATAACAGCTCAGGTTTACATTCTACATGATCACACTTCAGCAAAGTAACAAGGTTTCACTTTTGGAACCACTCCTGGATTGTCAAGCTAAATAAGCCCACGTTCAACACCAAGCGGAGGGTTTTTCTATCATTACTGAGGATAAATTGGCAGGAGGAGTAACTGCTTCATAAATATGTGTGACTACAATCAAAGGAAGTTGGTGAAAGGGTTCCATCTCATCAGTGCTTGTGTACTGGGATTCTACTTTGTTTTGGCTTAATTGTTAAAATATATACTTGTGGCCTCATAGGAAGGCAGAAGGCCAGATTCTGCTGATGTTCTTCCTCTTCTTGTGAAATGGCAGAGATGACCCTCACGCTTCCAATTCCAAGCCTAGACCTAGTTTGTGACCACCGGCATTGATATTCTTCCCATCAACAAGTGCAGAGAGGATGAGTTTCATGCCTGAAATATTTAGGTTAATGAAAAGATGTCCTTAACATTTGGACGGGTTTTCTGTACGCTATTATTGAGGTAGTTCTTACCAGGCCGCAGAGTCTGGGTGTATCCAATTCCTACCAGGCTCGCATTATTCACCTTAGCCTGGAGAAAAATAGAATAGAATAGAATATTTTCTTTATTGTCATTCTAAGAATCACCAGTTGGCGCACATCTGGAAAGAAATTTCGGTGCACTGACTCGCCGTCAGACTGATACATATAAATATAGTAATTGAAGAAAATAGAAATATATTGAAAAGGAACCTAAGATCTCTATATACACCCAAAATATGAAAAATTGTGTCTGGAAAATATTTGTAAGAACTGTACATGGTAAAAGAAAATAAATAAATATATTGCACAGCAATGTAGCAGCAAAGATCAACCTAGGATATAAACATACACATTTTTGAAAATTATGTGTAGAAATATTATAGAAGATACAGTAGAAAAACTGTAGCAGGGTTTGAATTGTAAGTATATTGCTGGCAGTATAGCAGCAAAAGTCGTCGGTGTGCATCACCATGTCAAGTCTTTATGCACTCCCCTAATGTAGGGTCAAAAGCAGAGCGCATGTTACTTCCATCAAGGCTACACAGACTACAATATCTTTAAAATGTTAGAAAAAGTGAGAATGTCAAAAAATGTCTTACTGATATGGAGGCACTGGAGTCTAACTGGTATTTAGCAGCAATTCCAAAGCGAGTGCCGTTGCTGCCTGCAGTCCAGGCAAGATTCACAGCGGTCTCTAGTTTGTCGTTTACTTTCTGATAAATAGATCCACCGAACTCTGAACCATCATTTCTGAGGGGAATAAAAAAGCAAGAAATATAACTTAAATTGCATGACAGTCGTAAAACACCTATCACCAACAGATTTTTAAAAACATACACATTGGTGTGGAGCTGGAAGTCTCCAGTTTTGTAACCAACGGCAAAGTTGCTTTGGGTCATCTTGGATTTCGCTGTATCAAAGGTCATCTGGTAGCCTGCCAACCATCCCTCATATCCAGCCACTGCCGCTCCATGAATAGTAGGACCAGCAAAATCTAAATCTACATCAACGCCGGCATTAAGGTATTCCCTTTTATAAGCCGTCTTCACCTTGCCACTCTTCTTGCTGTGAAATTTAAAATAAAGTTAAGAATGAGATTATTTTGTAAGTTACAGATTGCCAAGAACGGATTTCTGAATCAACAAATAACCTACCCAGTATTTGGTGAAAATGTGGTGTCAAATGTAAGTTTCAGGCCTTTGGTGATCTAAGGAAGAAAATCATTCTGTGAGCTGCAATTAATCTAGACCTCTTTCATTTTCTGGAATGATTCACAGTACAGGCAAGATCTGAAATACCTGATCCTCGACACAAATTTCTGTTCCGAGGGTGTTTTCCGTGGTCCACTTCTCTGTGAACGTCAGCCCATATTCAGCCCATTTATACTTGGTTTCCAGGGTTCCAGTGACCTTACTGGTGTCTACATTGGATGAGCCTGATGTTTTAAATTCCTGAAGTAAAAATAAAAAAAATATTTGTACGTGAAAACTATTCTGGTTGGAAAAGTTACTATCTACAGATATATTTGTGATAACAGACTGTCTATATGGAAAAAAAGCAGTGGGCCAAGTCAGTTTGTGAAGTTTCTTCCCTTCTACATATTCCATGCAATAATACCGCTTACAGCTGTAAATGGTATTAATGTCCACACAGAGCCCTAAACCTCAACTGCATCCGACACCTTTGGAATGAGCTAGAACAGAGATTGCGAGCCAGGCCCTTTCATCCAACATCAGTGTCTGACCTCACAAATACTCTTCTGGATGAATGGGCTTGCAAAGGAGGGGGGACCTAGTCCATATGAATGCCTATATATACAAAATGGGATGTCATAAAAGCTCCTGTAGGTGTAAGGCGTACGTGACCCAATACTTTAGTCCATATAGTGTACTTTGTAGATTTTAGGACAATGTAGTAAAAAAAAAAAAGCAAGAGATAAATGTATTTTTTAAATTAAAAATAATAATTTAAGCAAGCAGTGTAAATAATGTGGGTTTTTTAACTGTTACAATAAATAAAGTTGCACGAAAAAAAAATGAAGTTACCACAAGTTGTAAATCGATTACTTAAAATCTTCAACTTTGAATTTTAGATGAGCCCAGTTTGGCTAAACTGATACCACACACACAGTTGTACACTTTTCATGATTCTGTTGAACCCATTCAGCAGCCATTCACAATGCAGCCTGGAAAAAGTAAGTGAACTCTTGAATTTAATTTCAGTTCAGTACTGAACAGAACTCTTCATTCTTCAAGTCATGCCACAGCATCTCAAAATATATAGTTTCTTCTTTTTTAACCATTAGTTTGTGTGTTTGGGGTCATTGTCTTGCTGTGTTTTAGTGTGCAGTGCCCTTTTCCCTCCAGACATAGAGTTTTGCATTTTTGGGAGAAGATCAGCTTTTGAAGAGAACATTGTCCCACAAATGTTACTGAATCAGGCCATCTTTTATCAAACTTCATACATGTTTGCCATGTTTTCCTTGATGGTCTTCTTGTAGTGGACGTATGAACAAAGATTTTTAACAAGCTGTTAAGACTGATGCAAGTTTTTTTTGCTGTAATCCTTGGATTCTTTTTCATCTCTTTGAGGACTGCACATCACGCTCTTGGTGTGATCTCTGAAGGATGTCTGAATTTGACAATTAAAGCCCATCAAAGTATTTAAAAATGTTTTTGCAGCTTTTTCCAGTTTGCATGTTTCTATAAAGCTCCTTCTAAGGTCCTGTGAAAGTTGTTGTCGCAATTGAGGCACGGTTCACACCAACTAATCCTTCCTGAGAAGAGCAGACTTTGTCATCTCCTCATCTCCTTAATGGGAACAGCTGACTCCAAGTAGCTTTTTTATAGAAGTCTTAGCAACAAGCTTTACTTTTTCCAACCTGAACTGTGTACTCAGCGTGTGTAGTAAAGACATGAATAGTACAACTGTGTCCTCTTAGTTCAGTCAGAATATGACTTGGATCAGATCACAGATCATGAAGATCAATGCACAAACAAACCTTTTTCCCTGGATGGACAAAAGTTTGTTTTTCTTTTTTTTGCAACTGTGTATCTGTCATGATGTCATGCATGTATCAAACAGCGCTATTCTGATAAATCAGACAAAAAACCCAATCTGGTTTTCCATGAGGTTTAAATTAATTATATTATAATCCACCAAGAACACAGTGGAGTGTATGAAGAAGAAACCTGTCATATCATTTTATGACCACAAAATGTATTTAATTCACAGCTAACTTACTTCAAAAGGCCAAACATATTGGGCCATAACGTTTTGTAAAAACACAGATAATTTGCAACACTATTTTACAAAACTAAACCACCACTTAACAGCATCATGAGTAATGTAATAACAGCTGGGATGAGCTCCATTGCTACATTGAAGAACAGGAGCTGTGTCTGCTGTGTGGAAGGTTCTAGGGTTTTAAGTATGAGGCTCCTTAAACTTCATTTGTGGTCATGCTCCTTCTGTGCTGGACTTTCACTGTGGGCAGGGCTCAGGCAGCTCCTCCACACACACCGACAGTGAACAAAGATAACATGTGACTCAAGGGTAACAGGTGTTTTTACCTGAAGATACAATAATGTGTGCCACAGAGATTGGAAGACTAAATGGAACTCCAAATGGGAATTTGTTTTTAAAGCTCTGCCACAGAATCATTAATGGTTTCGAACCAGATGTTGACTTTAGTTAAAAAACAGGGCCAACAAAAATTGGCATTACATCTAACCAGAAAAAACATGAATGACTACCTTTGCCTCATATTTAATTTTTAACAGAGCTGTAGAGTATTTATTTTTTTTGCTTATTTTATGTATATATATATATATATATATATATATATATATATATATATATATATATATATATATATATATATATATATATATATATATATATATATATATATATATATATACATACATACATACATACACACACACACACACACATTATGAGGGCACTAAAATAACTTATACTACAGACAGAAGACCAAGCAATTGTAAACTTATTCAAAGGTGCATTTATAGAAAATTTATAAAAGGTTGGTTTGCTTCTAAAACACTTTTTGTTTCCATTTAAGTTCTGCAGTTACTTTATCAGTTGACACATATGTTGACAAATAACATCAGTATATCTCACCCACACTGCACTACTGGGTATTATATTTATAGTTCAACTCACCACTCCACTTGAAGACTGAGTCTTCACGTCAAGCTTAATGAGCCCAAAACCTGCAAGGACAGTGACAATGAGAAACTACTTCCTGTGCTTGGAAAATCATTTCCAGCAGCAGACCTGACCTCTGCAGGTCAGCAAATACACACTTATACAGCTGCCTTTTATCTTTCGTCCAGTTACCATATCCCTTATTGAAGATGTCCTTTGCTGATTTGCCCAGGTCTGCATATGCTGGAGGGACTGCCATTCTCCCTGTCACATGAGAGAAGATTTAACAGTTAACTGGTGACACAGGACTACAAAAACTGCTTTTTTTTAAAAAACAGTGGTTAATAAAAAAAGACCAGTCCAAGTATGGATGCAGACATGGGGAAAATGGACTTCTGTAAAGTGGTGCCTGCAAAGTCTTGAGCACTTAAGTTGAATGCAACTGGACTTCTTTTTTTAGGTTCTTGAAGAAGATTCATCTCTAATCCAACAGGCTTCTTCAGTTCTAAAAGCTGATGGGGAGTCCCAGGTATATAACCTCTAGTGGGGTTATCACCTTGGAGGTGGTCTTGTGAGTTGTTGACCCACCCTGCCGTTGTATGAGGCTCACATGGATCAAGGTGTAAATAGAGGTAAATGATGACAACTTACCTGGAAAAGGATCTCAAGACTGTGTTACAGATGGCTAATATCTGTTGTCGTAGGCTACTACCTCTGTTCATTGATGGTTGTTCCAGGTGGACAAAGAAGGCCTTCTTTACTCCTCCCTCAAACATGTGAACATTTGTGTCCTCAAAAGAGTAACCACTCTCCTTAAGTGCACATGTCCAGCTGAGACTTGATGAGCTGGCTCTTTTATGTGATCCCATGAGTCTGTGGATTGGTTGATCTCACCTGTGCAGGCATGCACTGCATAGCATATACAACATTTAGCTTGTGTTTAGGTGTTTTGTCCTTCTTCTGACATTCTCCAACAAACCTACCTTAAATGGATGCTGTTTCACCTGTTGTTGTGTTTTTAACTAGTTAAAAGCACAATGACAAGTGCAACAACATTGACGACAATGTGGGTCAACAACTCTCAGGACTGCCAACCCCATAAAATACCTAGGACTCCCCATCAGCTGTATCGTCAACCTTTCAGATGAGAGCTGAAAAGTCTTTAAGAACCTAAAAAACAATTCCAGCTACCTTGAACTGATGTGCTTAAGAGTACCCCAACCTAGATGACTGAGTACCTACATGGATATTGTGCCTGCAAAATTTAGTGTATGGTGATATTATAGATGTTTTATTTTTATAGGAAGGCAGAAAACAGTATTTTAGACTCCTTTCAACGAACTTAAAGGCAGTGATTGTAAAAATAAAATAATTTACAGCCTTCCAGAATTTATTAATGCTATCAACAGGTCACAGAAAGACAACTGCTATGATGTTAGGTCCAAAACATCTTTTAGTTTTTGAAACTGAAAAAAAGAAGTCTGCCCAATACTTTGGTAATACCAATTTGTACCACTAGGTGGTGTACGGAGTCAGTGTCTCATCAAGGGTGCCCCAAGACTGTCAGATGAAGAAGAAGAACTGCCGATGGATGGATGGATGTTTGAGTGGCAGGTTTTGTGGTGACGCGGACACCAAACACTATCTGAACCACCTGGAAATGGGACGCTTATCATCACAAGAACTGACTCAAAGGTAGAAATGACACTCGCTCGTGTGGTGGGGGATTTGTTGCACTTGATTCATGCAGCACTATCCATTCGCTATGATGTGCTGCACAAACAGAACAAGTGCACACAGTAGGTGTAGCAGCTGCTCTGCACCTCTGCATAAACAGTGGGTGAGAAAGACAGCGAGGAGTATACCAGATTTCCCAGTCCACCATGAAGAGAACGATTATACCACCCAGAGAGCAGCGAGTCACAATGAACACACAGAAATGGATGATTAAGAATACAATGGTCAATTAGTGGACTTAAGAACAGATATCAGCTCAATGGTTAAAAAGGGATTTGAGTAATCACATTTTCCTTTATTCTCTAATTATTTTAAAAATCAGTTTTTTGAGCTGGTTTATGTGTAACTGATGGTAACAGCAGGATATGATAGTATAACTGTAGCTTTATATTAAAGGTTGTAGCTTTTGTGTATGAGGGTTGCTGGGGTTAGGCGGAGGTTATCTACAACAATACAGCTGCTGGATGTGATTAACACTTCACAGCTACCTGCCAAACCTTTCACTGAAAGATCTCGGATCCATAAATCAGTTTTATACAATTTCTCCTCTGGGATTAATAAAGTATTCTGATTCTGATGTTTTATCTGATTTGGGCTGGAACCTGTCCTAGCTGTCAAGGTGACAGGCAGGGCTCACCTGAACAGGTCACTAACAGAGGAATAATTTATTTGTATATTTAATTATTTATCAATTTATAACCTCCACAGAAAGGTCCCAGTTGACCAGACAGTTTCAGACTAGAACCTTCTTGTATTAATTCAAGAATAACCGCTGTACCACCCATCTCAGGCCAACCTCGTTTCTTCATCCAGGAGCAACGACACACACTTACAGATAAAACAGTGCCACCTTGAGGCGAAATCTGTAGTTAAATTTTGCATTTTCAGGTTATAGCTAGCACCTGTAAACTTAAAGTTGGTGAATATATACCCTGTGAATGCATTAAGCAAAGAAAAAGAGAAGCAAGAAAATCCCAGGCAGTGGCTTAACGTCGGATGCCCTTCCTCACGTAACCCTCCATGGTGAGAAGGGCTTGTGTCCTTTCTTGGAATTGAACCAGGGACCTTTCGCTTGTAAAGTAAATGTGTAAACCACTACACTACAGGTGACATCATTCTTATAACTCCAATGTTTTATCAAATAGTTAGGCTTCAATTTACTGTCACTGACAAAAATGAATAAAAGAAAATATGTGTGTACTGCTGGACACTAGTGCAGGTGTCACCTTATTCTCAAGGTTAAACTGTCTTCTCCCAAGAACCAGAACATGTAAGATACAGCTGCCAAAACATCTCTTAGTGTGTGTTTCCTTACCAAGACAAGTGCAGGTCACAGACTGGATATGAAAGAGTTTTAAATGTCAAATAAGTAAGAAAGCAGCTGAGTCACAGACTGAACCAGTGAACTGAGAATGACTGTGAAAACTCTAGTGAAATTAAGAGTTTTCGTCCCTTACTTCCGTTTACTTATGCACACATTTGCAAGCACTGCTTCATAAGAAGGAACCTTACCTCTGCTTGATCTTCAGAGTGGGGTGCAGGCATTAAACAGAGGTCTGTGGGTAGGGGGCGTTTTCTAGCTAGCAAATTCAATATCTGACAGCCATGTTTCCTGTATTATAGCAGAGCAATCGGTGTAATTACTCAGCCTGTTACTTACCGATAGTTACCGTGCTTGATTATATCGCCGTCAACTTGTCAGAGTGTGAAAGCGGCGGAGAGAGCGAGAGGAGCCGGCGTAGGACGATATGGAGGAGACACCGCAGCAAACAACCTGCTGACCTCCGAGCTGCAAGACCCGATAGCATAGCTGTCCGTTTTGTGCCTGACTGAAAAAGGAGAGGCTTGTTTAAATCACAGGGATTCTGGCGTTTTTAAAACGGGAAGCTAAATGTTTGTGTATTGGTAAAGGTAAGTTTCATTCTACACATTTCTGCTACCTGGACGCAGGCAAGTGGCAGACCTCTAAATCACCATGGTAGCCGGTATAATGGTGGGCCGTGTGCACACGTGACACGAGTAGAGGTGGGACTCGCCACAGAACCCATGATACGATATTATCGCGATATTTACCTCACACTGCATTGTTGCGATTTTAAACTTTGTGATATGCTGAGTGTTGCAATAAAATACACTGTGATTTAACATGATTCAGCACCTTTTTTCTACTGCAAATTATATCCCTAAAGTTTCTCTCACCTCAGTCATTTTATTCCTACAAAATGGCATTATCAAGCAGACAGACGGACCAAGGCTATCACTGAAACCTGTCAGAAAAGACCAAATAAAAAGAAGTGTTTGGGTCACAGTTTCATCCAACTTAACTGAATGCAAATGTGTGGTATACTGGTCCATTTCGTGAACTTGGAACAGGTGCAGCTTGTACAACCAAAGTTATGCAGCAACTGAAGAATTTTAAATATCCATAGATTATGTTAAGTGGACTGAAATACAATTTATTGTATTATTCTAGTGCTAAAATGTTCAATTTCTATTAAGAATTTTTATAATACGATGTTGATATTTTGGTATACGATACTGTATTGATTTTTTCTTCCAGCCCTTATCTATCTATCTGTATGTGTGTGTGTGTGTG
>VUQH01074104.1:0-10181 GCA_015106775.1 Etroplus canarensis
CCCAGAGGAACTGAGGCGCCAAGCAGCCGACCCCGCCAGAGACCACCTCCCCCGGAGCAGGCCCGAGACGAGGCCCAAGAGCACCGGTGACCGAGAACCCCCCGCCACCTGGCGGGCCCCCCACCCCTGCCCACGCCGGGGCAGGGCCCAGCCGCCCAGGACCGCCAAGAAGGGTGGCCAGCGTCCACGCCCAGCCGTCCGGCCACGGGCTCCAGAGACCCCAAGAATCCACGTCCCCGGGAGACAGCAGCAAAGAGCGAGGAGGGGCACCCCCTATTGACCATGGTCTTAGATACAGGGGTCAGCAAGCCCCAGATCCAGTCACACTCACATGCATAAACAAACACACACAACCACCCACACACATACACAGACCAGATGGGAGGGTAAATAAATAAATAATTAAAAAAACACGTACACACACACACACACACACACACGGAGGCCCACCCCCGATGCGTGGGAGAGGATGCTCTCCAAGGTCCGCCATGACCCGAGGATGCAGCCATCCCGGCCCCCAATCCCAGCCCTGACTTGCTTAGTGGCAAGCAGTGCCTCTGACCAGATGTCCCTCTTTATGTGAGACTGCAGCATTTTTATCTTTTGTACACCTGTCCCACATTCTGACTGGATCTAATTTTCTAAAGTTAGTCACAAGCACCACAGATTTTTATGGAATATGAAATTCTTCTTCTTTAGGCTACATCCTTTGGGGTTTACTACAGTGGATTATCTGCCTCCATCTCATCCTCTCCCTCACATTCTCTTTTGTCACACCAACCCTCTGCATGTCCTCCTTCACTGCATCTATGAATCTTCTCTGTGGTCTTCCTCTTCTCCTCCTGCCTGGCAGCTCCATCTTCAAAATCCTTTATCTAATACATCTACTTTCCCTCCTCTGCACATGTCCAGCCTGTGCTGTTCCTATAATTTACTCATTTCAAGTCCTACGCATCCTGGTCACTACTAGCAAAAATCTCAGCATCTTCAACTCTGCCACCTTTAGCTCAACCTCCTGCCTCTTTGTCAGTGACCCTGGGTATTTGAACTCAAAGTCCATCTTAATCTTATTAGTGCAAACATTTTCATAAAGCAGCCTTGTTTATAAATCTGCACCAATAAAAGGGTTCAATACATGGAGAGATAACTGCTTACAAAAAAAGATCAAGAAAAAAAAATCTTTTTTAACTAGTAAATTCCTTTTTGTTTTCGGTATGTCTCAGTGTTTAAAAAACACCAAAAAAAGCTGACAATCTGTATTAATGCAATTAAACAGAAGCAGTGTGTCTTTTTTCCTTTAATAACTTTAAATAGAAAGACTGTGAAAGATGAATCTATGAAAAGGCACTGCTGTGGTGCTTGTATACATGTGTCCACATTAATTATACACAGTTCAGAAGAGTAAGGAAAAAATACAGGATGATATAAAACGATTAAAGAACAGTATGATGCCTTAGATTCAGATTTCTTGTGCTTGGAAAAAGTCATTTTCACCAACCACATTCACCAACGAACATTATGGAGACTAGAGTAGTACATACAGCATGTAATGCTACAATAAATATAACTATTTACATGTTTGGTTCATAGGCTGCATGTGTACTTGTCTGGAGCTGTTAAAAGCTAGCAGATTCACTTTTATTGTTTGGGACAGAATATCGTCTGACAGTTTGATAAACGGCCAAGTGAATAAAATAATCTCTACAAACCTTTATTTTTGGTTTTAAAAAAAAAGCCCAAATAATACATCTTAGCTGGAAAATTAATTTAAAATATTGCACCGTTTGTTCACTGACGCTCATCTATATGATGTAAACAAATAAAATTTGCACAGCTGAGGCATCTTTTAAGTTACAGTTTTCTTACATGTGGTTGGACTAGCATTAAATCCTAATACATTTCAGCATTTTCACATATCAAACACCTCAGTAAGACTTGGCAATTTAACATAGGCCAAACATAACATCAAGAAGACACAGCACAACCATCATGAGTACAAAAGTCATTTAGAATTTCATTTTCTTTTTCACCATTACATACCAGGCAGCCATCACCATATTTTACTAATGAAAAATAGGAATGATACCCTGAATAGGGCCTGTCTCAGAACTCTAACTAAGTTATCAGCCTCACTACACTTATCTCAGAATCTAAACAACTGGCTCTGTTAACCTGGGACCAGCAATAAAGCTGAAATCACAAAAAAATGGCAAGCAACATCAACAACAGAATTAATAAGAGACCGGGCAAAGAAAATGCTTATTCCTTTGGGGAATTGCAGCAAGAAGTTTGATCAAGATTAGAATAAATATAACTGAAAAACATGAGCAACAATTAGGAAATGTGAAATACATCAATAAAAAGAAAACTGCAAGGAATGCATAACAATTTAATACTAAAAGCAAGCCACCATAAATCAGTTTTAAAATATATAGCTCTTATATGTGGTTACAGTTGTACTGAGTTTCCCCTTAGCAGCAAATAAATGCAAATCATGGAAAAGAAAATGTAATAATACCCATGATTACAGCTCCAATTATTCAGCAGCAAAAACTCCAACCAACCTATAATACTTACTTATTATGTTTTTACACCTTCTGCCATTGTTTTTGCAACCAAGAAGTAACCAACTACTCTATCCCACATTTTACAGGTGTGGAATTGCATGGTCCTGTGTTGTTAAATGTAAAATAAAATAAGAAAAAATAAATCGCACACATACTAAGACATACATTACAAATTCGAGGGACAGCTGTGTCTAAATTGCTAAAACATACACTTTCTTTGCCTGCCAAGTATCATGCCACATGATACGCAACTGCTGCAGCTCTGCAGCTGGATGAAAGTAAGGCCTCATTACCTCTGCCAAGGAGGTTATGCTTTCAATTCTGTTTGTTTTTCTGCTTGTTCATAGGATTATATAAAAAGTATGGCACGGATTGGCAAATTAGAAATAACTGACTTTTGGAGTCAATCCGGATTGGGATCCAGGATTTTTCTGAAAGAGTCTTGAACATTTTGAGACAGGGCAAAATTCAGCATTATACATCATATCTCAACAAGCACATGTCATAAAGAAATAATTTTAAAAAATGCAGATAGCTTATTGAAAGGTGGCTTTGTTTCAGTTTCTACAAAGGCAGAGAAATATTTTACACCAGGGAAGCAAAGAAATTCTAGGATTGTCCAGCCTTGGCAGAGGTATTCAGTCTCGGGCTGCTCTTATGTCTCAATGACATTGATATGGTCAGCTGGATTTGTTCTAATTACTTTATCCTCAATAAAATAAATGGGGTGGACAAATAAACAGAAACACCTGTAAGTAAAGTGCATTACAACAGCACAAATGTTAATTTCATGCTTCTCTAATAGAGTTTCCAAAAAACTGGAAATACATATGGCGTTGTAGCTGTAATGAAGGTAGGATGTACTGTAGGAATGTTAAATTAGTGCTACCTTTAGCTAAGCATCAACCTCAGTGTTAAAATAGAAAAAAAACAGAAAAAAGGACCCTATTATGGAGGGAAAAAGCATGAATGACATACAAAGGCAATTTTTTGCTTCTGCTGACTGAAAAAAGATCTATGGGTTTGCTATTTATTACAACTTTATTATTATTATAATATTATTTCCAATATCATAATTTATTAAGAAAAGCAAAGTGATTGTACCAGTTTTTCATAATGCCACAACATGCTCTATGGTCACACAAATTGGCAAGGGTTAGTGTGGTTGTCACATTTATGTTTTTCTTGCATATTTCGATTTGTAAGCCTTAACACAAAGTTCTCTTTACAGGTTTGGTCCACGGCATGAATTCTTCTTGTGAAAACTGACTAACTCACTAGTCTTGCTTCATGAGACAGACCCCAGGTTGCTTGTTGCTGCTTTGTCAACAGTTATCTGACTGCCACAATGAGTCCCATTGGATCATAAGCAAGCCAACAATGTATGAGTATTTACGAATATAAACAGAAGAAAAAAGAACAAATCTCAACCTCCTTTCAAAATAACCCTCAGTCCTAAAAATGACAAGTGACATTTAAGCTTCACAGTTTTTAAAAGTAGCACAGGTCCAGAATACTTTGTTTTCATGTCTTTTTCCAGCATGATTTGCATTCAGAGTAAGCTTTAAAAAAACAGTAGCTTACACTGCACAAGTACAGTAATTTCTTTTAAAATTAGCACTTTATTTAAAACCATGTTCCCAATCCAAATCATAAAGCTTTCCATAGCAGATAGCAGAAACAGTACACTAGATTTGGGCCTATGGGTGGGGTACAGACACACAGAAACGTCTGCATGAGGATGTGCTATGCCCATTTGGTAAACAAAAAAATAAATCCCAAAAAGGACAGTGACATTTAAATAGCAAGGCTTGCATGAAAACTCTTCGTTTTTCAATAAGGCAACATTTTTACACCAAATGCTGACTTAACTGAGTACATCAGTGCTAAAAATTATCTTTGGTTGTGTCTACAGGCACTACTCCCGTGAGTTGAATAATAGTGTTTAATAACTACAGCATTATTGTACCTGAAACTACTAGTGTCAGAACACAACCACCTAGTTACATGCTCATACTACATTGTGCAAAAAACAAGAACAACAAATAACATTTCATATCCCACTTGGTCCCAAAAATGCACAATGTAATTTTGAATTCTGGTACCTCAAATCAAACCAAGGGAGTTGTGGCATTTCAGGCAGGCTCAGAACATCTTCCAAGTTTGTTTCAGCTCATTTGATTCTTACGCTCTTTCTCCACCTATACCTGCAAACCAAGTGAAAGAGAAGTAGTCAAAAAAAAGGTCAAGTATGAGTAAATATTGAAAAAAAAATAAAAATCAGGAAACACCTGTCACAGTTTAACACAAAGTCAGTTAAACTTCAGGGATATTAGCCATTATGAATCCATTTTATTACCCTTGTGGAATCAGTTTCTGACAGATTGATAAAAAACATGCATGCTGGAGGCCATTTTGTAGGGCTCTAGCAGTGCTCCTCCTGTTCCTCCTCACACAAAGGAGCAGATACTGGTCCTACTGCTGGTTTAATGCCCTACTGTGGCCCTGTCCAGGTGTCCTTGTGCAACAGCCTGTCTTCTGGCATCTCCCCCACACTCTTGAGACTGTGCTGGGAGGCACAGCAAACCTTGTAACACAATGTATTTAAATCAACTTACAGCACATTTGCTTGATCACTAGTTCGCTGCCTCAGCTCTGACACCATCTTCAAGAGTCCCAGACTGAGCTCTGAAAAAAACGAAAGAGCTGTGAGAATGCATTTGAACCTTCACACAATACTAAACATGGCTGTGGAGAAGAGCCTACCACAGCTGGCATGGAGAGAGGGGCAGGGTACACTCTATGGCTAATTTAGAATGGCCAATTAACCTAACCTTGCATGTTACATGTCTCCGGACTCTGTGTGTGTGTGTGTGTGTGTGTGTGTGTGTGTGTGTGTGTGTGTGTGCGCGCGCGCACTGAAAGAGATCCCACAAAAGGTACAGGGGAAGCATCTGAGCTTCATGCAGGTGGGCCCTGGACCAGCCAGTGAATTCAAACCCAGGACTTTCTTGCTATGAGGCAACCGTGCTAACCACTGCACCACCATGTCGCCCTATATTGCAGTTCAACAGAATATGCATGGTAATTGAGCAATTTTACAAGCTCCTTTCAAACATGCTTCCATGTCTAGACTGCTGTGCTGCCTTAAGAAATGCAGACTTCCCTGAGGTTCTGGTTATGGCACATTTTTGCCTTCCATGGAGACCTCACTGCCAACCTACATGCCAACTAATCAACCACAGGTTCATTTAGGCTATAGATGGTTTGTAATAGATGGACACAGCCTGAAAGAAACACTGCATTTGGATGGTTTAAGTGGGTGGACTGCAACATTTTTACCTAGGTGAAAACTGTAAAGTTCTGTGAAATTGTTTAGGAGCAGTTTTTCAACTTTATGATCATTTCTGAGCAACAAGCAGCCTGGTGTGCTTTATGTCCAAAGCACAATGTTTAGCATAAAACCACAAGTTATATCTGCCACTTCCATAAATGCATAGATTTTGTGTAATTAAACATCAATCTGTACAGTCAGCTAACACTGGCATACTGTAAGAAAATGTGTGGGTAAATATTGTCACAAAAGTGGCATTTACAAACTATGAAAATTGTTATAACTGTTTACTGAGCATCACCTGTACATGACATTCTATACTATATGTTCTTTTTCCTCTTACCTCTTGGGGGTGCTGTCCTCCTGATCTTGTTTGTTTGAAGCCTCTTCCTCAGAGTGAGGCTTAGGCTGACTTGCTGGCACAAATTCAGGGTTTCCCAAAGAATCAGCGGTTTCACAAGTGTTGCTAACAGTGTTGCTGGGTGGTAAGGTCTTTGGGAGGAGGTCAGGAGGACCTGAAGGCATGACTGGGTGGGAGGAGGGGAAAAACACTTAATGCCGTGTTGAAAGAGAAGCACTTACCACACTGGTACATGCAGGAGGACTAAATGTTTGCAGTACTATTAATAAACATAACTTGTTTCCTGTCAAACAGTTAAAGCCTCTGTGTTATTGTTTTCTCACCTTTGTCTCCTTCAGTGTCTTCTCTGGTGTCAGAACTGGCTTGATGTTGGAATAAAGGCTGCTGGTTGTTGCTGGTGGTGCTGGTTTGGGTCATCAGAGAAGTTCCAGGGCCAGCTACTCTTTTCATAACACCAGTTCCTGCACGGCGCTTTTTAGATGGGGACGTCTTCACTAGATGCAAGACAGAAAAGTGCTTAAGAGTCCATACAGTAAAAGACTGATATAAGTCATGCCATTCAGAGAGATACAATATGAACTTACACTGAATCTTTCTGAAGACTGTATTGCACATAAACTTCTGAAATCGATCTGCATAGAAACCTGGTCTATGTACTGATACAGTATCCTGAAAAAAAACAAGTCACAAGTTAAAATCCGTATTTATGAAACACTGCAAGCACAAAAGCTAGAGATAGCAAGGAACCTTACCCCATCATGAACCAGAGACTTCCAGGAGTGTTCAAGCTTCTTTACAAGTCTGAAAAACAACACATACACTCTGGATTGATCATAGAATTTAAAAAAATCAATCAGTAGTAGTTTCACATGCCATACTCATTGTAGAAATGTTTAACAGATCACTGTGGCTTTTTTTGAGGTGCTGAAACCCTGTTTACACAGCTTCATTTGCATCATGTGAACTCTTTTTGTTTGCCACATGTGTGCACAGAGGAACAGATAAGCTCCTATTTTAGTCAGCACAGGATGCGTAATGGTTACATGTTTGCACAGATTTTTCTGGATAGATACAATTTTTGTGCCAGTTTAAATAAAGTAACACAGACAGCCTTTATTGCATCTGAACTCATCATGCTTAAGCAAGTACTCCCAAAGGCCTGTTATGACCTGAAGTACAAAACTTTGGGGGGTAACTACTCCAAATATATACTGAATTTAAGAGCCAAAACTCAGATGACCTACATCCATTACAGTTCCCAAATGCACTCTGAACAGACACAGATGGAGAACTGAAGCTGCTGCTGCTCTGTTGATGTGTTTGTTTTGCTATACGGGCTGTGTTTTGAGTGTCACTGTCTCAAGGATAATATTAAATATTACCTGTAAGACTGGAGAATGTCAATGATACCAATGTACACCAGCAGCCTCTCGCCTTTCCCATTCCGTGCTGGGATTCCTCCCGTTCTATGAAATAAAACCAACTTTAGTGCTGTGACTTTTCTCAGTCAATACTTCACTGTGGTGACAGAAACTCATACAAGGAAATTGCTCAACATGATCACAGACACATTGTCACTCACTTGTCCTCTGTGTCCATGGACCCCATGTTTCCAGCCTCTGCCTGGATGGCCTCTATAGCTGTGCTGTACAGGGCCTTTTGGACTTGACCTTTTGCTCCGGCCACTGCGTCTTCACTGGCCTGCTCTTGGCAGGCCTGATCTACATTATGAATTCCCACAAGAAGGCTGTAGTCCATAATTTTGAAACTCTGCAAGAGCTGAATGGAAATTAAGGAACATAAGCACTGTAAAATCAGTTCCAATTATGTAATTACAGTTTTTACTAGTAAACTCTGTATTGAAGGTTATTTTATCTAAAATGATTCCAACAATATCATCCTTGTGGTTTCATTTTTTGTAGTTCTCACCAAGCAGTCTCTCTGGAGGGTCTTGCAAACAGCATTGTACTTGTCCCCATCCAATAACAGCCCACCAGGCATGTTCTGCATGAAATCCAGGTCCTTGTATGTAGGTACAGCTTTTTCTCTTTCCTTAGCTGAGGCTCGTCGCTTATAGGTAGAGCCCTTTAGATCATACTTGAGGTCCATTCGTACAGCACGAGGTAGCAGATTGTTCATGACTACAATTCTGATGTTTTTTCCACCTGCTTGGACACAGTATAGGCCATAAAATTTTGGTAATAAGGTTCGCTTGTTCTGGTTCAGGTTCTAAAGCAGAAAAAAGAGGAAGGGGGAAGGAAGGTAAAACAAAATGAAAAGAAATCAGTGTAAGTTCAAAGAAAACAGATATGCCAAGGTAAGAGTAAACTTGCAGTAATAATTATCTTGAGTTATTGCAGAGCCGGCATAGCTTTGATAATACTAATACATGGCAGTGAAATGTCTCATTTTAGCAGTTTTTGTCCAAATCACACTGTCAAACATGTTGCACTGCAGGCCAAGAAAAAAAGAAACAACCTACAAACAATAGTTGCAATAGAGTGGCATTTCAGAAATGCTCAATAACTGGAAATACGATCTCACATTTCCTTCACCAACCAGTCCAGTTGCATTTTACATCCAAGTCTATCCAGATGTGACCTTTGATAATTTCTCCTTAGAAAAAGTGACAGCTTGTGAGTAGCGCATCAATTCTTGAGTTGTGGCAGATAAACACGTCTTCTGAAGTCAAAAATGACCACTACCAAAATCTAATTAGTTCATTCTTGAGTTAAAGTTGATATTTCTGCCAAATCTGAATACATTTCCTCAAGGCATTCAAGAAATACACTGTGTGAACAAAAGATTTGTGCCACCCACATATTAAACCTAAAGGAGACATCCCATTCTAAATCCATACGTATTAATATGGAGTCGGTCCCCCTTTGCAGCTATAACAGCTTCCACTCTTCTATGCAGGCTTTCTACAAGATTTTTGAGCGTGTCTGTGGGAAATTTTGCTTATTCATTCAGAAGTGTATTTTCTGAGGTCAGACACTGATGTTGGGCAAGAGGGCCTGGCTCACAATCTCTGTTCTAGTTCATCCTAAAGGTGTTCAATGGGATTGAGGTCGGGGCTCTGTGTGGGCCACTCAAGTTCTTCATCACCAAACTCACCTATGCCTTTATGGACCTTACTCTGTACACTGGGGCACGCCATGCTGAAACAGAAAAGGGTCTTCCCCGAACTGTTTGCATAAAGTTGGAAATACAGAATCGTCCAAAATGTCTTGCTAAGATGAAGGATTAATATTTCCCTTCAATACGACTGTTTCCAGGCCAACCCCAGAAAAACAACATGGCATTATCTCTCCTCCATCAAGCTTTGCAATTAGCACAGTCCAGTCAGGCAGGTAAAGTTCTCCTGACAGAGACTCAATGTCATTTACCCTTTAAAGACCAAATGACACTGTATTTTTAATGATAACCCCATATGACTTTTGATCTCATGGCCTCAGAAGTATTATCAGTTCTTCTAATCATCATTGTAATTCTTCTTCTTCTTCTTCTATCGGCTGCTCCCATTAGGGGTCGCCACAGCGGATTATCTGCCTCCATCTCACCCTATCTCTTGCATCCTCTTCCCTTACACCAACCGTCTGCATGTCCTCCTTCATTACATCTATGAATCTTCTCTGTGATCTTCCTCTTCTCCTCCTGCCTGGCAGCTCCATCTTTAACATCCTGTGTCAAATACATCCACTATCCCTCCTCTGAACATGTCCAAATCATCTCAGCCTTGCCTCTCTGACTTTGTCTTCAAGCTTCTCAACTTGCATTGTCCCTCTGAGGTACTCATTCCTAATCCAGTCCATCCTGCTCACTCCCAGCGAAAATCTCAACATCTTCAGTTCTGCCACCTCCAGCTCCACCTCCTGTCTTTTTGTCAGTGCCACCGTCTCCAAACCATACGTCATAG